>OMNW01034768.1:60626-74412 GCA_900303245.1 Selene dorsalis | reverse complement strand
TTAGTCAATATTGTCTCTTAATACTTTACAGTTTCCCTCCCACGTCTGTAGCAATCAGTCCCAACTCGCTGCTGCTACTGAAGATTCATAGATAGAAAGATAGAAAATGAAAGTATGTGTCAAAATATATTCATCCTGTGTTATTGCATAAACAGGCAGTAACACATTTATCTTTGCACATTTACTTAGTTATCTCCTTAGTCGCCTCATAGTTTTCCTCTCATTCAAAGTCTTTCTTGTCTGTGATTGGTAGTTAAGTAACATGTGATTTAAGAACCAGGAAGTGTGTCTGTTGTGTAGTGTGTTGTGTGTGAAGTAACTGTTAGCTGTCATGCTAAGAGTCAGTTTGTAGTGTGACCATATTTTGATTTCCAAAAAAAGAGGACACTCTGCTCCAGCTCGAGATACTTAAATGGTACTTGAAATTTACACAAAGATGCCTCATATATATTAAGTATGCCTTGTCTGTATGAATACAAAATTCAGCTATACAACAAAATAATATCTCTCCATAACCAGATACACAAATTCAGATAGGCTTCTCATGGGTTATTAATGGTACAGTGATAAAATAAAAATGAAATAAAATAAGCCCTCTGGAAAGAAATAACAACAGAAACACTGTTGTATTGCTCGTTTGATCACACACAACAGAATATAATAGTAAGCTGTACAAAGCACCATCAATTTAAATACATGCTTAACGGTCCCGTGAAAAACAATGAAAACAGGACATATTCATGAATTGATAACCCCACCCCCATCTTTTTGAGTCACATCCATTCGTTGGATAAGTAAGTACCCGATTGCAGGGAGGAGCTACCTATTAAAGAACAGCATCAGAGTGAGCTGCCTTCACTGACACGTGTTGACAACTCTCAGCCAAGTCAGTGGGCTGTACCAGTGGCCGTCATGTCCACACTGTCATAATTCACTGCGTGAAGTGCTGTGTAATCAGTAGCTGCTGTGGAGTGTTATGATGAGCGTTCACCAAAGAAACGTATCCTTCCACCGCTCAGCTCATACAATTCCAGCATGTGTTTTCTGGGGGAACATGCTTCTGCAAGCCAAGGACAACAAAACCATTATTCATCTCGGCTGCCAAGACAGCAGTTTAAAGTTTTATTGAGGCTCAAGGTGTGCCTTTGTAAGCATGTCCTGTCTTCAACCTTGGCCAATGAAGGTCTAGAAAATTGAGGGGAAGGCGAGTTAGCCTCTAGGAAGATTTTTTCTTTTCATAATTACTCTCTCAAGGCTTTGTGGGGTGTGAAGATATGTGCCCTCAAAGATTAAAAAATCATATTAGATAGACACTGAAAGAATCATAGATGTGTTTTTCAAGCCTTTGTATCAGCAGACTTTTTTTTTTTTTTACTTTTTGATGGTCTTTGTGCTGACACATCAGTGTGGACTCTGAGACGGAAAACACACCAAATAATCATGCATGTTTAATGAACACAAGTGCCCAATGAAAAATTCAACTTTTCCTACCCAAACACAAAATTGTCATCTTGTCTTGTCCAATAAGGCCTGAAATCATGACTTAGTGGACTCGCTTCAGTTATTATTTATTGGAGTTTAATGTATGCAACAGCAACGGTAGTGCTGACAGCTCATGCCATCACGTCCTGACATCCATCTAGAGGCGTTCAGTTCGAGCGCGTTTCTGAGAGATCTCTCACAAACGAAGAACATTTGTGGGAGCCTGTTTGGCTCTTGTCATTGCTCTTAGTGAATAAATGTCAAAGTTTCAGAACATCACTTTTTATTTTATTGACTAAGACACTTTTTATATACAGTCTATGCTAACACAGTGTGTGTGTGTGTGTGTGTTTGTGTGTGTTTAGACTGCAACTCACCTGCATGTCATTGGACCACCCAGCAGCAGCGACTTGGGACAAGTTGTGTCACCGCAAAGAATGAAGGTGCTTAGCAGCTCCCACTGGCTTGAAGTGTGCTGCCGGAGAATCAGGAACATATTCAGGTCTTTCTTTTTTTTTTTTCCCTCGTCTTGTCATCACTTCCCTGTGTGGATGCAGGTCTGTGAGTCACCTCTGAAGTACCAGAGAGACCAGCTGAATTTTTTTTTTTTAAAACTCTACATTGCCACAGTGTGCCTTGTTGTTGCAACTGGCTGGCTGGCCATGCATAGTTCACTTAATGCAGGGTGCCAGGGGGGAAAAAAAATCCCGCTTTCAAAAATCATTTCTGATTGGACCGTGCAGCGATCTCCGTGTAATGATATGCAAATGCGTCTCAGACGGTGAAAATGTGTTTTTAGTCCATTGCCACCTTCACAGCAGGCCTGGGAAGCTCAGCCTGCTTTGATGTTGGAGCCGGGCTCACGATGCGTTCACGTCATGTCGGAAGTCTGCATGGGCACCCACTTAGAGTCATGAATTGTAGTTATCACAAGCAGCAAACATGGCACTGAACCCACCAATTTGATCATCTGAATGCAATCTATTTATGTAAAGCAATTCCCACTGTAGTTTATGGTTGACTTGAAATTCATAAATGGAAAAAGTTAAATGAAGCTGAAGCTGAAGTTTGCAACTCTTTCAAGTGTCTTATTATATATATATGTGTGTTTATATTGCCACCTCTTCTGCAGCAGTGTTAGAACCATGTTAGGACACAACAGCAACAGCACACACTGATAATGAGTACAAATGCCAATTAATTGATGATATCTTTCATTATGCCCACATTGCCATACAGTGTGATGTCTACACAGAAGTGTGTACCCACACCCACCCACAGACAGGCTTAATAGGAGCTACTGGCAGACTCTCTTTAAATAGCTGAGAAAGGGAGGGTTCACAGTCTCAGTGGGAGTCAACATGTTGTCAGGGTCCATCGGCAGCGAGGGCCTCTGCAAGAGGGTGATAACCCCAAGCATTTCTCTCAGCCAGCGTGTTCAACTTAATCATGGGTGAGAGTCTGACCTAGAAGAAGAACTGCAAAAAAAGCAAATAAACCTTCACCCATAACAAACAAACTGTGTTTTTGGATTCCACATGACATGTCCGATGTGACAAAGTCATGAATAATGTATAACTTTTAAGTTAGAGATATGTTGAATAAGGGTTTCTTTGATGCCAAATCTCCTTTCCATCCATTTCTCCACAGCAAACAGAAAGCCTTTTCTATATCATACTATATATCTATAATATATATAATAATATATATCATACCATATATTTTCACTAGCTACACATACGAGTATGGCAGCCGTTTTCTTAAATTAAGCGAAACTGTTGATTTACCCAGACATCAGTAGTACATGTCGTCTCAGTCAAGGTGACACCTGGCTGTTCTGGGTGAATAAAGAAGGTGAGAGTTTACTCGCTCCTTCCATCACCCTTTGAAATCTGTAGGAATAAATGATTGTGAGATTTTTCTCAGGCTGAGAATGATCTTTTGTCTGACAACACAAAGGATAATGAGGTGTAGCAGAGCTAATGATACATAATTAATACACAACTGACCTGTTTCTCCTGAAGGCAACGTCAAGTGGGACATGGGAATAAACCTATAGGCACAATGTAAATCAAAGTATCTAGAGCTAGGAACTTGTTTTTCAGGGACCCATCATTCTTTAGGGATTTTCTTTGCTATTGTGAGGTGATTTTATTTTGAAAGCAACTGCACATACAAATATCTGCATTTAGATGCTAATCTTTTGTGATTTTCTTTTTCCACACTTGCAGGAGAATGTGAGTTTGTGTAGCCGGCGGCATCACAGGCTGCAGGGGGCGGGTTGGGGAGACGGCCAAGGATGGAGCCAGCACAGGAGCACACCACTTTAGTTAGCCGAGATTCCAGGGGGTAGGATTAGAGAAACAAGAGAAGACAGTGCTTGATCCTGCTTGTAGGTCACAGCTCACCACCATGTGCTGCTGTACATACTGAGCGAACCCATCATGTTACATGACCATCAAAGACATGTTTTATATAATTTATACTTCATAAATGATTCATCCACAGCTATATGAGGAGGGCCCAGTCAGGCTCAAAGTGCATTGAATACTGTCTCACAACGAATGATGCTATACACCCGGGTATTCAATTAAAGTTCAAAGAGGTGCCTTCTCTTTATAATAATATAATAACAGTCTCAACCATCAATCAGCTGTACAACTTCTCCTTATAGCGTCACAGGGGGCTGGAGCCAATCCTAGCAGACAGAGAACGGATGGTGGGGTACATCCTGGACAGGTCACCACTTCATCACATAGAGACAAACAACCTCACACAATCACATTAACCGAAAGTGCATGTCTTTGGATTTCATGAGAGATGATGCAACCACCACGGGCTGATAGATTGATTGGAGACTCTAAATTCCTCGTAAACGTGAATGTGTGTGTGTGTGTTGTTTGTATGCTTTGTAATAGACTGGTTACCACTCCAGGATTTACCCTGCCATCACCCTATGTCAGCTGGGTTTAGCTCCAGCCAACCCCACCCAACCCCAATGGGGAAATCTGTGTGTGATTGAAGTATTAATTCTCTCCACCACATTTATTTCACACTGTTATTATTGTTACTTTGTATTATTGTTATTTTACAGAAAAAGATAAGCTCATATTTAGTGTGTGACTCCTTATGAAAGGCATGCTGTCAGAGATTTTCATCTGCCTTATTGTTACATGTGAAAGTGTTTTAATCAACAATCAAAGAAAAACCTAAACTAAAATTTAACGATGCGAGACAGCATTTAAATTGTCTTCTTTTTACAGTATTAACAGTATAAGTAGCTTTTACTTGCTATTGAGTATCTTAATTTGGTACAGGTAAAACAATACTGATACATACTAATGTAATCATAACACAAAGGCATGAAATGTTTATCGGTCAAACAAAAATGTCCCAAGAAAATTGGGTACAATGCATTGTTTAGATGGTCCAGTGGGTTTGGAAGAAGTTTTTTTTCTTATATTACAAAAACAGAATCGGCAGACACCCCTTAATTTTACCTGGAAATAAGTGAAAATTTTCCAGCATAGATAGACAGATTTACCCACAACGTATCATTTCAGCACGTATTAAAGGCTTCAGGGAAGAAATAGTGACTTTTTTTTGTATCACCAAGTGCAGCTTCTCCTGGAGACAACACTGTTTCTTGCTGAGGTGATGGACTATGGGCACATTCTACTACATTAATCACTCTTGGGAATCCAATGAATAATTTCAACACTCTTATTTAATATGCAGTAGTCAATTTAATTCATTATTGATAACCATCATCAAATGGTGATAGCTACCCCACAGATAAAGAGACCATCTTTAGTGGGCAAATGGCCTGGAAACACCACAAACATTCATTATATGTTGGATATAATAAATCATCACAGGAGCTGCTCTGTTACCAGCGCCGCCTTGAGACCAGTTCTCCTTCCCATCTGTTCACTCACCCCATACTTTCCTTTTCACTGCCTGTTTCATGCGTTGTGAGCGAAACAGGTGATCAGGTCTGTAGATGAAATTACCACAGTAAAGTTGATGATTGTAAAATGACCTCAGGGCCAAGTGAACATCAAGATTTTTCTTTTTTTGGGGGGGGGGTTGGTGGTTCATAACTTTCAGGCTTCACAGATCGAATATGGTCTTCCTGGGACCACTGGAGCTTTGTCACCATTGCGATGTACACTGCTCAGAGGGGAGGCAATAATAAAAGGCGGGGGGGGGCTCCGAACCCCACAAAACTCAATTAATGATAAAACCCTCAAAAGAGCTGTGTGGTAAATTTAGAGATGTTTATTCCTTTGAACTTGGTTTTTGTATTTGTCTCTCTTTTTTGTAGAACAACTTTGGAGATCTCTAGTGGCTTCAGCATCAACACTGGATCATTATGATAATCATTTCCTCACATGAAAACACATCTAATCATTTAATTGATCATTTATTTTACTCTGGCAACTACTTCATTATCTCACCAGGACCACTTGAAACTTTCTTACAACGCATGGCAGCGTTTTGAGTTCAGTATGTCACAGTAATCTAATGAGCAAATCCCTGAATAATTTCAACTGTGCCTGTGTCATAAATTACATTCATATGCGACTGAACCATGCTGTGGTGGCAATGCAGTCGCTGAATCATTAGGGCAAAATCACAGTTATGGCTTAATGTAAATTTAAAAGATTCATTTTGTCTGTGTTAAACCAAACCATAATTTATAATCT
Organism: Selene dorsalis; assembly: GCA_900303245.1. Lineage (NCBI taxonomy): Eukaryota > Metazoa > Chordata > Actinopteri > Carangiformes > Carangidae > Selene > Selene dorsalis. The sequence goes on along the minus strand of OMNW01034768.1, from coordinate 68,221 downwards.
TATATATAATCTTTTCCTCACATTACAAAGTGCTGCAAGAGTCTAAACACAACCATGACAAAATTAAATAATGGGAGTCACTACAAGTGGATAATATACTGCAAGATCAGATAAAAAAAAGTCTTAAAAAGTTTCACCACTATATTTGCAACTAGCTAGATGTATAAATTGATGACATAATAGAGTCAGGTTGCATTCATGTTTCCTACAAGACATATTTACTATAAGTTTCGCTTCAGAAGACTGTACATTAAGCCTCATACTCTAAGGTAATTATGTGTCTAATAGCCAGCCTTGACTATTACAGGAGCCCAAAGTCTCAGAGTGAGAACAACCTTATGTACCTCACGGGAACATTTAGACTCCCATTTTATAGTTTTTCATCTTCTCTTGTATTGATCAGAGGCCATAATAAAAACAGATGTCTCAATAATATTGCATCTGGTCTCTGTTAAGAGAAGTCCTCTTGGCCGCATCATCGGGGTCGGATGAGCGTAGACAAGAGACTGAAAGGAGAGTGGAGAACATCAACAGTCTGAAAACATCAGACAGGCCACAGCTTTGACTGTGGAGAAATCAAATCGAGCAGGAGCAAGCACAGCCAAAGAGAGGTCAAAGAAGGCATTCACGTCTGATCCCACAGGTCAAGTCGCCTTTACTATCTCCGAGACTGACTCAGCCATTGGTACAGACGTTAATGTTCCCTGGAGGAAGAATTTAACAAATTCAGTGACTTTTCATCCTGCTGTACCAGCAGCTTGACATTCGTGTAGCAGAGTCAAATGTCTTCACAACTGTCGAACGGAGCACTGTGTAACCTGGTGCTGGCTTTTCATCTATCATCAGGTCAAACTTCCACTATGGTGAGTTTGCAATGAGCAACCTCACAGCGCGGCTGGACTCTTGGTCTTTTTATTACGTTCACGGCTTTGGTTAGGTCATGTAAAAGAAAACATTATATAGGTTTCTCATCATAAAGAAGAACTCTGAGAATGCAAAAGGGATATTGCTCAAGAGATAGAATTCACACGTATGTAAGGGGTCTTTCCTGACTTGTATGAGGGGTCCAGATAATCCTTTTAATATGCTACAGAGACCCGGTCCCAGGGTCAATCCCAGTCGGTCTGTGAGGGCTTAGTACCATCCTGTTGTCAAATCACTGTGGAAATGATGACTCTCTAGGAGACATTCATGGCCTTCATGCTTCACACTCTCCGTAAGTCCACATTTCTGTGACCTTTGCCTAAGGAACTCACCCAAAGTTGATGGTACTGTGACATTTAGCAGCATAAAAAACAGTAAACAATGGCAAAACAAAAAAAAGATGATATCAGAAAAATAGTCAACAAACAAGTATGGAAGGAAAACCCCAAAAATTTGCATTTCAAGAAAAGGGAAGTTTGATGATTCAGAGCCAGAATCGAATGCATCTGACCTGTGATGACATAATGATGAATCCCAATTATGATGTTTTGTTTTTAGACAGGAGGTGAGGGCCCCTAGTTTTGTCTTGTTTACTAAGATCCCTCAGAGAATCTCTCAGAGAGGATTCTCAGTGTAACCTTGACTCAAAGTTTAACCATGAGGAGTACAGCTGCTAAACTAAGGGCAAGGCAAGTTTATTTATGATGTACATTTCATACACAGCGTCAAAAAAAGAAAAAAGAACAGTGCATAGCGCAATAAAATCCATAAAAAGTGTCAGAGTGCAGTTAGGAGCAGCAATTAAAAGCAGAGTTGAACCTAAAAGTTTTTAGCCTGCTGATAAATGTGTCCACAGCTGGGCCTCGTCTTCCAGCTGTATGCAGCATAGTCGGTGCACACAGCTTTAGCCTGGTTTGTTTTGACCATAAGAACAGAGCGGCCTGGTCTCAGGTGACCTGTGTGGTCCAGAGGTTTTACAGTATGGATGTATTCAGGCCCCTAGTGAATTATAAGAATATTTTGAAGCATGTTGTTTGAGACAGAGGTGGTCGTTATGGTTGCCTCAGTCCAGGAGCAGTTTTGTGAGTGAGGTGTAACTGCTGCTTTTCTGCAACGGCCTGAGAAAACCCTATCGCAGTAGTCTGACACACAGGAAATTAAAGCTTGAACAAGTTTTGTTCAGCCCTAACCCAAACTTTTACGTGCTTATATTTGTATCCTATAATTGATGCCACACTTTTAAGATGATAATTGGGTGGATTTGTCATTGACTCGATGTGGCAGTTAAAATTTAAATTAGTCACACCAGGATTTCTGACTTGTTTTTTTAGGCTTCAAAGAAAAGGAATCAAGATGTGCAGCAGCTTTCAGCCTGTAATTGGCATTTGGCTTCTGAAATACAGCTTCACAGAGCTGGCAGTGACGAGTATCTGTTCTACGAGAGAGTTCTGACACCATTCCTTCAAAAAAGAAAAAATAATAATTTGTAGGTTTCCTGCTAATGATACCTGACACTGTCTGTGTGAGATTGGGTTGAAATGTGTTGTTGGCGGTGGCCCGGTCTATGTTGTGTTTGCAAAAATCATGGCTCTTTGTGAGGGAGGTTGACTTTGACAGCGCTACCTACATTTCATGGAAAAGGGACTGAGCTGTTATTTACTCTCTGGGGTTGAAATGATAGATCACAAGGTTGTTTGTTGTTTTTTTGTTTTGTTTTTTAACTGCAGCATGCATTATTATCTGCACTCACTAAAGATGGTGAGGGTGGAGTAGAGGTGGCACTGCCACTAGTTATCAACCTGAAGCCCAGGGGGTCTGTGAACTCACCTGCTGAGGAGAATCTTTCAGGATTTCCATCCTTTTCTTTGTGTCTGTGCCTAAAATGAATGACTTTGACAGAGATGTAATTGTGTTTGAAAGTTTGAACGAAACCTTTGCCACATGATTTCCAGCTCCTCTTAACATTTTGTGTGACTGACATTTGCCTCTGAGTCATTAACAGCCCTACAGCCAAAGCAGAAAAATGGGCTGCAGAAAACAGCCTTTCACTCCATTAATGGCTAAGTCAACAGGCTCCAATTGCTCTGTTTTGATGTGAACATGAGTTCATATCTCGCTTGCTGAGGAGAGTGTGGAAAGCATGACTTGCCTCAACCTTTTCTTTTCTTTTTTCCACTGCCATTACTGACCCATGTGTTTTTCACACCACTTTGTTTTTCTGAAGCTCCAGATGGACCACAGAACTGTATACGTCTCCCACTGACCTTTTTTAAAATAGAACATTGTGTACCTATGATTATGGGATATGTGTTGTGAGTTTATCCATATATAGAACAAAATAATAGACCTAAATCTTCAATAATGGGACAGAGCAACTGGATTTTACTCAAAACATCAGAAAGCAGAACTTCATAACATATGCAGGAACAGTCAGATGATTAACACAGTATCAGCTCTTTATCCATAGCTCTAATACGATTCATCCAGCCAGAATCATATTATCATACTAATGGTGATTGCGGGATTCTTTATTGATCCCTGAGAGAATCACAATTTCTCTTTTACCATTTTCTTCCACAGGGTGTCAGAGCAAATAAATCTTACTCTAGTATATTTGTAAAGTATATTTTGTAAAATGTAGAACAGCAGGATCAGTGCAGCCAATAATGAAACAGAGATTATAAAAGCAGGTAGTTACAATAAAATAATAAAAGGAGTTTAAAACTAAAAAAAAAAGTCTAAGTAGTACAGACACAGAGTAGAGTGTGGACTCAGAGGTTGAACCAGACAAGTTGAACCAAAGTCAATGACTTTTCGAGATATGATGAAGGATCAGTAACTAATTGAGTTTATAATTTTAATATCTATGAAGTCTCTCTTAATATAAGTGTCCTCAGCATCCAAAGTGCAGGAACCAGTCCCACACCTAGATTTTTGCAAAATGGAACAGATTGAAACCAAAAATCCTTTTCACTAATGACTTTCTTAGAGCTACACTAATCCACTGAAGGACCTAAGTATCTGAACCGACATAGTCTACATGCCTTTTCTTAAAACAAGGAGAAGCACTGTTGGAGTTTGGGCCTTTTTCAACAAACATATGCCTCAGTCTGTCTAGAAACCTATTATGCCTGAGATAGTCTGTACCTACAACTCATGGACCATGTACAATTGTAGGAGCCATTTGTTATGTTGTCCAACACTTATTTGTATGGCATTCTAGGCTACTTTAGTATTTTTATTTTATTTCACATTTCAGTGTCCTTAAATGTTGAATTAAATCTGTGTTTTCAGATTTGCTTTGTTTGTGTGTGTGTGTGTTTTGTGTTAGGACATATTCGTCAGGCCAAGTGACATCATCAAATTAGTGTTTGTGGGTGAAAAAAAATGATTTTAGTGTTGGTAGTTTTCCTGACTCTGTTGAAGTAGTTGTATGTTTTAAGTACAAGTCAATTTAACTTTTCTAAAGAGATTTAAACGTTCAAATGGACAAACAAAAAGGTGACATTAAAGCAACATGAAGTCAACAGTATAATTAAGGTAGACTAGAAATAAGCAACAAGATCAATCGGAGCAGTTTACTACATTACCCTACAAACACTGCGAACGCGCTTTACTACGGCAAGCAGGAAGAGGACATTTAAGCCTTCCTATGTAGACTGGTTCGAACAGAGCGTAGACTTTCATACTGTAGTGTCAACGGAAAAGTTTCCTGGATACGTTGGTTTGTCTTTGTCGTGACACGATCGGTGTTTTGCCCGCGTCAATTTCAGAAGCAGATTAAAACCTAAAGACTACAACGACCACATAAGAAGAAAAAGTTAGCTGCGTAACTTAGCCGCTAAAAGCTAAAAACAACCGTTGCTAGCTAGTTCACCCACTTGTATCAGCTACGTCTCATTCGCTAACAACTTGGGAACAATGTAAAACCATGGTCGTCCTGAGGGAGGGTATGTGTCCTGGACTGGAAGAGGATTTAGTGCGGGACCTGCGTGCTGCCGACATCAAAACAGGTCAGTGTGTTAGTAATTGACGTGTGTGTGTGTCTGTGTCCGTGCCTGTGTGTGACATGACACCTGACTTGTAGTTTGTGTGTTTTCCCAGTGGAGGACCTGGTCTCATCCGACATCGAAGAGCTTGCGCAGAAATGTTCTGTGTCTTATAAGGTAAGGGTTTACAATATATAAATTAAACATGACACCTGTTCATTTACACCGTGCATGTCAAAGCAGATACTATACGGATCAATCTGTATCCAGTATAGCCACATTACTCAACATATACTACAAGAATAGTGCTGAGCTGACAGACAAATGAGTTTCCCTTTGGGGATTAATAAAGTAATTCGTAAATGATTCATCTAAGCCCCCTGAACTAAATATATTCCCTCAATAGTCACATTTCCATTATTTCTGGGGAATAATTCAAAATCATATCTGTCTGCTGTGATGTATAGACAGAAAATAGTTTGCAGTGTAGAGTGGGAGGTTTAAGTTTAGGACTTGACCAATATCATGTTGATCTCAGACGCACTTTCAACCACATGCGGCGTAATTTTCTCATGATTTTATTTTTTTTTAAAAAGGGCACTCTTAATGTAAGCAGACCTCCCACTCTGTGTGGTCTGTGTTGACTTGGCCCAAGAGGTCAGTTAGTTTAGTATTAATGCAAAATATTTCACAGCAGTGGTTCAGCTCTAGGTTAAAGATTACATTTACTTCCTATTCTTCTCTGTGTATTTTTACTGAATTTTACCCACTCAGCAAGTACAGCTGGATAATAATTTTTCATGGAGAGCACAACTGTAAGCTAATGTATGGCCAGCCCTGAACAAATGAACATTTCTAACTGATCAGAAGTACATACTGTCCCCAGAAAAACCTTGATTCACATTTTACCAGCCTGCTGCTTTTCATTTTGGCATGTGCAAAAGTTTAGGCACCCTTGTACTTGAAATCACTCTCACTTTGATTTAATTGTTAGGCCTTAATAGACCTGTTAACACTTGATATGCAGGTCAAGAATGATCAGATGTTCCAGTGACACTTCAAATGTGGTAACCCTCAACAATCATAGGCTCATCAAAGCACCTGCCTGAAGAGCTGAGAACAAAGCTAAATGATGCCTGTAAAACACGAGAGCCTGTTAAAAAAGTATTAAAGCCGGAAACCTCCGCTGTCTGAAATGTCAGTGAGAAATGGCAACGATAAACTGTGGAAGCTGACACAATATCTGGACTTTGGAGATAATCCTGCATGTTCGCCTGGCAGAAAGGCAAAGTGACTCCATAGGGGCCAGAGTAGTGACAGTGGTAAACAGTGTCTACATGAAAGAGTCATCAGAAGGAAGCCACAGCTGCGACCTCATCACAAGAGTCAACATCTGAAGTTTTCAAGGCAACATCTGGATTAGACGGAGCCAATTTAGAAAGAAGTGCTGTTTGACAGATTAAGTAGAAAAAATGAGCTTCTATGGTCACAATCAGAAGATGGGTGTTTGGAGAAAATATTACAGAAGATTTAGAAAACAACTGATGAACTGTGAATCGTGGGGGTGGAAATATTTATTCTTTGGTGTGAAAAGCCTGTTGCATAGGATGCGTTACACAGAAATAGGAATGAGCAGGTACCACTATTGATAAAGTCTGGATCCAAGTGAGACCGAAAACAGTATTTAGTACTGAGTCAGTGAGGTGTCCAGACCTTTGCACATGCCACACTTACTATTTGATCTGTCTCCATTTGTTTACTGTATTAGAAATAAGAAGACAAGATTTTTTTTAATTGTCTGTTTGCTGTAGAGAATATCTGCTGCTTTTCATTCTAACAATTTCACACAAACAAAATATTTCATTTGTCATTTGACACACAACTCTTACAGAGGAGTCTCATGGCAAAAGTGGTATTTTATATATATATCTTAATGAAAGTGTACAGAAGCAATAAAGTTTTTTTTACCCATCAGGAAAACTGAGAGACTCCTGGTGGGCTCAGTCACAGTGTCCTTCATTATCAGACTGAGGCCACAAAGAGAGGCCAGCTCTTTCAGTTTTAATCTTTCTTTCTGTGAAAAGAGGAGAGAGCAGGGATCATGAAAGAAATTCTGCCAAACCCAGTTCTGACCTTATGGGCAGATGATATTTTCATATATAATAAACAGTGCTTTTCTCTAAAGTTTTTGAACATACAAGCACAAATTATCAGGAAGGAGACCTGGAGGGGCCTTTTTATGTGTGTGAATGATTGTGTGGGTGGACAGGGCATAGAGGGCCACTCAGGCATTCTTTGTAAATATATGGGTATGAGATTTTCAGTTACTAACACGTCCTCTGTGGTCAGAGTGTCAGTACATGCAATCCAGACATGTATAGGAAATGAGAAAAAAAAAAAAACTCAAAAAAGTCTCCACGCTCATATCAATGCACATTTTCTCTTCATGTAGTCGACATACAGAAAAAGTTATACTTTAATATATATATTTTAGTTTCAGGAGTCGCATACCACTTTGACCGAGGTGATTGAAGTTGAAAGTGTTGGTGGTATTGCACAGAGTGAACGAAAGGTTTATTTTCCCACATGAGATCATTATTTCTTTGGGATATTCTCTTTTTTTTCCATCACAGCCTGTAGCGGGTTCAGGTTCATCTCTGTGCCTGAGCAAGACTTCCTGAA
>OMNW01034768.1:48589-60606 GCA_900303245.1 Selene dorsalis | reverse complement strand
CCTGAACTGCTTGTTCAGCCTGTGGGCATCCCCAGAGCTGATACCCAGCATCCCTCTGGTCAGCCACACTCCTGGTTGGAGCCATTGTTGATCATTCTAGGTCATCTGTGCCAACATGTCTACTCGACTGTGGCAGTCTCTTTTACTTTAATTAAAACTGAACAAAGGAAGGTTTTTTTTTTTATATTTAAAAAAATCATCCTCATCCTGTTAGGCCACATCCTAAATTGGGACACCAAAATTCACTCTAATTGAGACCCAACAGATTTGTCTTAATTTACAAAGTAAATTTCCTCTACTTGAAAGCAGCACAAAGTCCTCTCTGCTCAGAAGGAGGTACTAATCGGACTGTGACTCAGCTTAACAGCACTAAGTGCTCTTCCGCAGAAAGTTGAACATCCAACATTTTAATATTTGCTCCATCTGATCCTTTTAAAACAGAACATAACAGCACAAGTTTGGTGAGAAGCCGTGTGTTCTCATGCAGACCGCTGGCATCGCACTGTGACCCCCAGTGGGATGCACTTGTTGTTTTACTGCAGCGTGGAAGCTGTGAACTCCAAACGGACAATCACATGCTTGTACAGTAAAAAAGCAGAAAACTATGTATCCCATGAGGTGTGAGCATTAGTTGTTGTGACTTGATTCCTGTGACGTGATGGTCGTTGATGCTGTGATGTTATTATGACAGTCGCTTTGACCAAATAGGCGATGATAACGTGCAGTAGAAGATGGCTGCCGTTATATTTGAATATCATTGCAAAAGTTCAAAAGTTAAATGCTTAACACATGCACTTAAAGTACGAGGAGAATTTAAATTTATTCATCTAAACTTTGAATTTATGATTCAGAGCAGGGATGGGCAACTGATTCCACAAAGGGCTGCCATGGCTGCAGGTTTTTGTTCCAGCCAATCAAGAGCACACAGTTTGACCAATCAACTGTCTGAAGACTGAGATCAGTTGATTAAGTGAGTCAGGTCTGGTGTGTTGCTGCTTGGTTGGAACAAAAACCTACTGCCACAGCAGCCCTTTGTTGAATGAGTTGCCCATCCCTGATTTACAGTTATTAAACACAGCACAGAAGTTCATACAGTGACAACCGCTGTGACATTAAAGGTTGAATATGGAGAATGCGTATTAAAAGCTATAATTTTTCAAAACGAATACATCCACGGTGCATTTAGAGGGGTGCAGAATAAAAGTACTGCTTTTCCATTAAAAAATTATATTTAGTCTGAATTAATTAATTAAAAATTTTTGACGGGCTCGACAATGACTTGCTGTTTACATACATACATGTCATTGCGGGTTGCCAAATACAGTCTCTATGCTCGGCACAGCTAGGCTGGCACTGGGTAAAATGGTGGAAGAGCACTCATGATGGACTCATGTAAAGGACTTAGACGGCATCAAAACGCAGGCGGAAATGGCTAAGCTAACTAGCCAAGCTAACGGTAAATACTGTCGGAAAATGAATTGATTAGTCGAAATTAGTCGTTACCCTGCATTATTCATCACTGGACATGGTGCAGGCTGGTCGCTTGACACACTCGGCAGAGTTGGCAACGAACCTGGCAACCCGACTGCTGGATTAGTTTTTTGTTGTTGCAACTACGATCTTGACACACTAGATGTCGGTATCCTGCACATATTCCATATTCAACCTTTAACCGTTTGTTGTGTAGGTTATTAAATGAACGCACTTGGAGTTACATTACATTTTTATTGTCGGCTATTTATTTACATAAATGCAAAAATATGAGACATTAATATTCTCCAACAACCAAACAGTATGTTTGTTCAGGGATGTCCGTGCCTGAAAATGTCCATCCCCACTTAGTGAGACCACCAGGAACCACTGCACTCCACCACTGTGATAACACCATCTGTACAGAACTGTTGGCTCGGACCACACCTCTGTCACCTGAGTTGTAAGATCAGGAGGCTGTTTTCTGCCAATTAAAGACATACACCTCTGACCCATGCCATTGCTCCAATGGCTGGTACAACCCACCAGCTAATGATCAAACATAGTTTTATGTGACATGGGGGTTGTTAGCAGGATGCCTCTTATCACATTTTCTCTGATATATTTATGTAGGTGCCCCCAAAGTGCAGGAAGTAACCTACAGGTGAAAAGAGAACTTTAACATTTAAGTACTTTTTGATGTATGTTTGACCAATTAACGAAGCAGCACAGAATTAGAACTGTGAAAATGTATTGAAGACCATTAAAGTCTTATGTTCATGTTGAAAAAATAGTCCCCTGTATCAGACTGAATATGAAAACTTATCAGTTACTGACCACTGCTTGGGATCTTATGATGCTGAGTGTGGGTTGTGTGTGTTTGTGGTGTTTTTGTATTTCTCTTCCTTTACGAATAAGAAAGCAACAGGTATTTGATTTGGTGTGCAGCCATTCCTGTTTATTAGAAAAGTGGACCTGTGCTGTTTTTAAATAACGTCAGGGAGATGAGGCTGTCTCCAAAGCTTTGAAACCCTCCGGCTGGTCGTGTGGACTGCGGAGACCGGTTTCATTTCTTCGGTCGTCAGGTGTTCACAGCAAGAAACACTGAGCTCACTCCAAAAGTAGAGATGCTCCTACGTTCTCTACCTCCTTTTACCATTTTTCACAAATCACAGCTCCTCCAAACAGTTTGTCACCAAATTGTTTTTTTTTTCGGAGCCACAGATCAGGAGAAAATTAACTTCATTTGTGAACTGCTTCTGTCGCACCAACAAACCGTCGAGATCTCGCAGCATATAAAATTGACAACGATGTTTGTTGGGTCTTGAACCAAACAAAAATGTTCCTTTTTACGTCTTGAGAATATTATTTGTTGTCCAGGTCGTCTCTGTAGCAACACAACACTTATTCTGCTGACAATGCACAACAATGTTGTGAAACACATTACTAATACCTTGATCAAAAAATTGCAGGTCTTGTGATTTGGATATTGCTCTTGGCCCTGTTGTGATTTGGTTAGATAGCAATTACTTGTGCAGCGGTACTTTCCAAGGACAGAGATCTGGAGGGACCATGAGAAAAATTAGAATATCTTTGCTTAATAATACTATCACTGTTGTAATCATTTAGTTGTTGGAGGGGAACAGAGATAATTATTATTATTATTTTACGAACTCATATCATAAATTCATACTTTACCTAATTCTGCTGTGTTTTGATCCTTTGGTGTTGCCTGTTATGTGTTTTCTGTGTGTAGAAGATTGTTAAAGATAGTTTCTCTCTGACTGTGGTTTAGTTTTCCTGGTAAATTTGGATCCCTGTTACAATTACTGATCTACATTAACAATGACTCATATTGACTCTGTCTCCGTGTGTCTGTTTAGATACAGTAGTCTGCTCATAACAACATCAGAATTAAGGGAGGGTTCGTGTATCTCAACTCAACAAGAACAATTTTGGGATGCTTTGTTTAATTGGGCAACAAATGCGACACTTAGTGTGCTTATCTAACTGAATTGAGTTAACTTTATCTCCATTACAACAGAGTGCAAGTCTGCTTGTTTAGGTAATTAAAACGTCAAACTGAAGAACTATGTATAGTGGGGAGATATAAAATAAAAGTATTCCCACAGTGAAGAGCTTTGCTTGGCTGCTGGCTCCATCTCGACACAACACACCAACATAAATTTCAGACTGGGTATTAAATTTTCATTGTTTCAGGCTCACAGAGTTTACTGTTCCTCCCATCTCATTGTCAAAACCAAAACATTGCTCCATTACATAATCGATTCTCCATCAACAAATTTGATAAATGATTCATCATCCAAGTTATCAAGTAAAAATATATATAAAATAACGAAACTTGTTTCTCCAAAATGTTGCTGCTGCTGCTGCTTGCTGTTGTTTTTATATTGTTGGGAATACTTAGGTTTAAAGTTGAAGAATGGAGGATTTTTGGAGACTTTCTGGAGAACTTTTTGATGGACCTTCAAGCTGTGCAGTTAGATGTTCTTTTCTCTCTAATGGCAGAGCGTAGGTGTGTGTCAGGATGTGTGAGAGGCAGCGGACAGCCATTATTGTCATTATTGTTTATGCAGTTTTGTGTAAGAGTCGGAGGAAGACGGAAAAAAACAATCAGAAAGGAGACAAAAGAAGGGGTGACAAAAAGTGATGAGCATTTTCTCTAAAATTCAGTTTATTCATGTGTACACACACTGATACTAACACATACACATACTGGAGTACACCTCAGTAAAGAACAACAAAAGCAGTGACTGAGTTGCAGCCAACAGCAAAATCACATACCAGCAGTTTATGATGAGCCAACTGCCCGTGCACAGTAATTTATTACCATTGCCCACATTTATTATTGGAACAGAAAATAGTGGGAACCATAGATCCTGAAAAATGCAGTCGTCCAAAGTTAGTTTCCGGACTCGGTCCAGGAACATCTCATGAGTTGGAGGAGATTTAATATTTTCCAACACGTTTGTCTGTGTTTCTTATCAAAGTATCACATTCATGGTATCCTTTTTTAAATCTGTATAAAAAATGGTATATCTTTGAATAAAGGTATAAATCTAATTCTGAATGAAAATCAATAACAAAAATAATTGCTGCTTATATAACAGTATTATCTTAAATCTACATGAATGCTTTGATATGAAAATGCATGAACTGATCAAAAATGTGATTTCAGCCTAAAGCAATGACACGAATACAGACTAACACCGTTCCTAAGATAATATCACACTATCAGTGATAATGTTTTGTGTCTTTATTGAACACATCCATTAGTTATTCACAGTGCTGATGGAGAGGTGAGGTGAAAGTTCACATTTAGTGAGTGGTTGAATCTACAGGAACCTCAGAGCTGCTCACTGGTCAGGAGGAGGCACTGTTCCTCCTGCAGCAGCTTCAGCTCAGTTGTATTCTCGGGTCGTCCGCTCTCCTCGGGCCATTCTCAGGTCTGGGGTCTGACTGGGCCTGGAGGTGGATTTTCTTTATTTGAAGTCATTTTGTCATAGATTTACTTTGAAGTTCAGGTTCTGGCTGCATCATCCAGCTCCTACTGACCTTCAGCAGGTGAAAAAACCAACACTGATATTATTCTAAACTCGGTCATTCATTTTCCCCCCTCAATAAAGCCGAGGCCCAAATGATGACGCTCCCTCTGCCTTGTATGCACGGCTCTTTTCGTAATGTTCATCAGTCCATAAAACATTTTTAAGCAGAAGAGCAGCAGCTCACTGTGGTCCATCCAGCTTTGTGAGGACCAGCTTTAGCTCTCACTGTTGTCTTTGTTACGCTGGTGATTATTCTCTAAAGATTGTAGTTGTATTGAAGTTGTATATTGAAGTCGTATCAGCTAGAGAGTAGCCACAGAACTAAGTCATCTTCATTTAAAGGAGGGGTGTGACACTGGAGTGATTGATATACATTATAAGTAGACTGAGATGACTTTGCAATCCTCTCAGCTTCATGCAAATCAGCAATTCCTGATTTTGTAACTGTAACCCCTAACTCCTGTAGAAGTATTAGAATTATAAGAATTAGCTGTAAAGCTTGCACCTTTTCGTCAGCAGGATATCTTGGTATCGCCTTGGCTTAACATCTTCATATTTTGTACAAACAAACAAACAAAACATACAAACAAACCTTCACTGGTGGTCAGAGGTCAAGGGACATGGTCTCAGTAACTTCACAAAAGACACTTTTGGCCTTGTGAATGCAATATCCTCGTTTGAGGGAAGTTCTTAGACTCACTAGGACTCAAGGGTGAGCAGATGAGATTTGGGTGGCAAAGGTCAAGGTCACAGCTTATATTGCAAGTATGACTATTTCACACAAATGGTTAATTTTTATTATGACTCTGGATAAATAGGGATTTATTATTAGTTATTCAGATTTAATTTGGCAAACATTTCTATGCAAATGAGTAAAAGGTTTGCTTACTTCTTCTTGCCACAGTAGCTTCAGTATTTATGCCAAAACACAACCGAAATGTCACCTTGTGCACAAATCTGGGATTACTGGCAAATCAGTGCATGTGTTGTGTGGCAGATTGGTGCATGAGCCTCATGCGCTGTCATGTTTTTGCATTTCAGGCTCTGTTTGCCATTCGCCGAGTGCTGCTGGCCCAACACGCAGCGTTCCCCGTGTCTGGTGCTGATCTGTACGAGGAACTATTGAGTTCAACAGCCATCCTCTCCACTGGAAATCCCAGGTAAGACAATTGTGCACACACAGCAGAGCACGGTGCCTTGTCTCCCAGGGGCTTTGGGGGGGGATTTAACGGTGGGCTCAGTGCCACAAGAGCTTTGTGGAAGGTTCACCTCCAAAATCAAATATGTATTACTAAGGACAGCTCTCCACATGTTGAATTAAACGACACTTTCCTGAATTCATTTGAGAGGCAGAAGTGAGTTTGAGATGTTTGTTAAAGCATATCGTGGCCTCTTGAACAGTGAATAAAGGTTCTGTTTTGTTTGGCAGGGGTTGACCCGATGGCTAAACAAGTTCTTTAAAATACTAGTCCAGGTTAATTTGTGCAAAAACAAGCTGTAAATGAAGGAGGACATAGTTTCTTTAAGTTTTGAACAGACCAGTGCAGACCTTGCCTGATCACAGGATAATGTGAAATCAATAGTATTGTACATTACCGAAGATGTTTTGTAACCAGAATCCTCTGCATCGATCCATTTTATCAAACTAAAATCTTTTCAGTGTTGTTACAATCAAATTTGCATCGAACAGCGCATCTGCAATATGGCTGCCGTAGTTAAAAATACAGCAGGGTGATGGAGCGTTTCAGAAATGGCCCGTGTGCTACATTCATGCACCGAGGAAATATTTTAGCAGCTAAATCTCGCCCCTTTGCTCGTTGTTCCATTTGGCTCATGAACGCAGCCCTGAAGTGGTTTCTGATATATCAGCTGCATTCACTTGGCCTCCAGCTTGACTACTCTCGAAACAAAAAAACAAACACCATTGCAAAGTCCTTTAAAGCATTTTCGCGGTACACCAGAAAATCAAAATTTAATGACTTCCAAGAAAACAGAAATTCCCCACCGATATCAGCATGGCATTGTGTTACAGCAGCGCTTACAGATAACCTGTAAAGCAGAGGCACAGCAGCCTGTGAGAGGTAAATGTGCACTGGCAACATGAGATTGAGTTATCTGTGTACAGCCACAGCACAAAGCATGGCAGAGAAATATTTCACTTTTAGGAGGGAGGTATTCTTGAGCCAGGACACAGACTGCTCTGGACAAATCTGTGAAATGGGCCCTTGTGGCATAATTTATAGGACGGTACTTTTTCTGCACTTAAACTCACTGTTTCAGCATAATTAATGACCACAGGTGTTTTTTTTTCTCTCACTCTCTCTCTCCATGGCTCTTTTTAAGTGGTTTTCATGAATTAGTTAATGCTTTGGATTAGTGATATGAAACTGAATCAGCCGTTCGAGTGGGGCCGGTGCCGTTTGTGTGTCTTGGTTGCGCTCTGCTGGTGAAAAAGTGAAGTGATGACTGATGCTCTCTGCCGTCCAGTCAGTTAGGCCGGCATGCGTGATGAAACAAGCATTTAGTCTCACCAACCACCAAAAAACAAAACAGTTCTGCAGTGGATTAGGTCTGTATAAAGGTTATGAAGCTGTATGATTGGCTGGTGGTCAAAGAGGCAGGCTGTCATGCTGCTGAAGTCATATACATCAAGAATTCTGAACATTATAACATTCATGCTGTAGGATTTATTGCAGGGACATGCATTAGACTGGATTAGTTTTAGCTATTAGTTAAAGGCAGGAAGTATTTTGCGGAGCAGATGCTCTTAAAGACTTTAATCTGTTGATATGCAATAGGATACTTCCTGTTCTCCTCGCTGACGGATGCTGAATGTCAAACGAGTTTTCTCGGCTGGTCACTGAGTCGTTGAGCTGGTTAAAGAAAAACACGATTTATTATCATAGAAGATGAGTGTTGTTATCTTCTTCTGTTTGAGAGGAGATGTCAGCCTGAATGAAATGATGCAAGTATTTTTGTATTTACAGTTTTTTCATCAAGCTCACTGAAGACATTTAAGTGTAGACTTTTCCCACCTGGAGCCCTGAAGGCTGTACACCTTCTTCTTTTTCTTTTTCTTTTTTTTACAACACTTCCTTTTTTTATCCTAGCTGTTTGATATAGGCACTGTGAATGTGACTCTCTTCAGCCCAGAGGGTGATGAAAAGAACTTAATGGACCTAATATCCTTTTTGGGGGGTTTCTTTTATCCAGCTAATAGAAATGTCAGAAAGTAATCAAAAAAGCTCAAAGAAAACCTTTTCTACTCTAACCTAATGAAATAACCAAATGTGTTTTTGAAGCCTCACTCTTGGCATGAGTGGGAAACCTTTCCTGGACTGTCAGAAAGTTTTAGCCTTCCACCTAACTCAATATACATGATCTGAATTCTCATTATTATGCCCACAATAGTAGCTGCCTCATTAGATTTCAAGGAGTATTGATGTCTGTGTTTGAAAGCAGGAAAACACTCCCAACACATACATTAAGTGGCATTGTAATTGATTATGAATGATAAATGGCATTCATATAAATATGCACCATACTAACAAAAAGAAAAACAACTAACACAGTGATTTTTTTATACGAACAGGATGAAGGATGAGGGTTGATCATTTCAGCAGTGTGTGTGTCATGTAGCATTACGATAGCATAATGTCACAATAATATTATAATGGCTACTGTAGCAACACTTAGTTGTGATTTAGTGATAAGATTCAGCCTCAAATCCAGACTTCAAACCTCTTCTGTCGCAGCCTTCTCATGAAGGATTCAGCTTTGAAGCTCAGTGTTAGTGGCTCTCATCGGCCCACAGCCACTCCAAGCTGCAACACACACAAGTATCCCGGCCTCCTTAAGTAAGATGCTTATTACTCCCACCGCTTCTTTAAAGGGGATTTGTTATGGTTTTTATGTATTTTTTTGTCATATATTCTGTTATGATGTCAGGTGTGTGTTGGTGAATGTGTGTGAAGATGCTCACTGAAAGACAAAATTAGGGCCAGACTGATAAGGGATTTTTGGGACTGATGGTAATAGTGGGAAGTAAAAAATCTGCTAATATTCCTCATGTGTACATAAACATACATTTTGCAGAAAATGACCCGCATACTTGTGACAAATATGTATTGGAGGCTCAGCATTTTACTGTTGAACGATAAATAACTTTTGTTATTGCAATGACCTCAGCGCAAACTCTTGGAAAATGTAAATAAAATAAATAAAAATGACTAGAAAAAGAGCAAAAGCCTGTAATGAATAATTACACACTTTCTTTTCACAAGCTTCTGTCATTCCCACAGTGTTGTGTGGAGAAAACCTATATAAATAAGAGATCAGCCAATGCAAGGATGTTGTTTCTATATTAAACCCAGACAGTTTGCAGTTCGCCTGCAAAGTTTGAAAGCACAAAAAAGTGTTCACATCGATTCTTATCAGACACATTCGCTGATACTGATGTGTGTGAGAAAAGCTCAGATCAGATGATTCAATCAGCGGGACGATTAATTGGTTGGGCCTTTATACAGAGGCATTTGACAAGATGGCATTTCTTGTAAAGAATGATCATGAGAAGTGAATCTAACTGTTTGGTTTTTGCTGTCTATAAAAGTATAAATGGCAGTGAAGCGTCCAGAAGCTGTGAGCTCATTGGACTCAAATACACAGTGGTTAAAACTGACTTTTCCAGACAGAGGCTGAGTTTGGTGGCTACATCAAGGGCCAGTATAAGATAAATAGAGTGTTTTTTTTTTTTTTTTTTGGGGATTTATAAATTATGTAAAGCTATGCCAGCAGAGTCCCAGAATAAAACATAAACCTGGAAATGTGCACAATGTGTCTCTTTTGAATTATTATCATGGTGCTGGGTTTGGCAAGGGAAAGTAAATATCTGTGTGTGCAAGAATGTAAAATCGCCTTGCGCTCTGTGTCAGGAAGAAAACCCGACTCACCAACACAATATGAGCCTTTCCCACTGCTTCACTCCAGTCATACGCCAAGATGAAGACCTTTAGGTTCAAGGACTGCACAATATTTTGATCTCTCTGATGAGTGCAGTCCATGTGGGGATTTTGAATCTGTGGCACCTCAAGGGCAAACTCTTTCATCCCCCTGAGCCCTTACAGTAAACTCTTACAAGAGTGCAACCTGATGTTTTCGTCAACAGCGCAATCCTCTCTGCACCATTGTCCTAGGGCTGCAATAACGCAAGTATGTCCGTCCCCAGCAATTCTCCTCTTCACAATCACACTGTGTGCGATGAGAACCACTATCAACCAACCACAGGCTCCCAGTGATGCTTAACCTTCAAGCTGAAGGACGACTGCTCTATAGATTTAACTGTAATGCTGTCACATCCATCATCACACATACTGGCAAAGATAATGCGATTTCACAAACTGTGCACATCACCGACGGGAATGTCGGGTAATCAACAATTTCAAATAGCGACAGATCATATGGTCGGAGCGTCATTACAGCTCAACAGTTTGTGCACTTGTACATCTGGAGCACAACATTTCCTCTAATGCTGATGTGAATAGAAATACATGTGTTTTTTGGTAAAGTAAACCAGTAGGATGTGATCTGAATGTGATCTATTGCTTCTTTTATTTATTCATTGCGTAGTTTCTTCTGGTGTAAATGCACAAAAAGAGCGATACACCAGGGTGAAGGAGGTCACCTATAAATGACCTGATGGTGGGACACATGGAAGATTTACCTGTGCAGCAACAAAGAACCTATAACAAGACTGACAAGGTTATTAATCTACGTACAGGCCCGTCTCCAGTCAGCATATCCCTGTCATTAAGATGGATAAAATACGCTCCTGGGCAATTTTGTTGCGTCTGCTCTCAGCGCAGAGAACGGTTCGTCGTAACCGGCCTCAGCTGGAGTGGATTGAATGATGGGAGAGAAAAGATCACGTAATGGGGAAAAAAATTCGAAATGGGAATTCATTCAGTTTTCAATGTATGAAACTTCAGTTGTGTTAATTACAGACGGTTGTAGAGCTCATCATTTTGTTCAGCTGCATCGACTGATGGTTCAGGCCAGAAAAAGCCAATACTGCAGATCGATGTGGCAGGACAAGCCT
This sequence comes from Selene dorsalis, assembly GCA_900303245.1. NCBI lineage: Eukaryota > Metazoa > Chordata > Actinopteri > Carangiformes > Carangidae > Selene > Selene dorsalis. Next base: position 49,476 of record OMNW01034768.1, on the reverse strand, counting down.
CTCCTTGATAATTACTGCTGCCTACATATATGTTGGACAGGATGTGTCTCTGTGGTAAACTTGGGGAACTTTGGTTCACGAATACCATATTTTCCCCAAGTCTCGATTAGCCGTCAAACAAATGACTAGATTTGTTAACAGGTAACTTTATTTAACTTCAGGCTGGACAAAATAACAAACAAAACAAATCTACCTCAAAACAAAACATCAACATAATCTGGCCAAAACCAAAAAAAACTACAACCAGACAACAAAACCATCTCCCTGTCCCACAAAACATGAGAAAAATGACCAGAAAGGAGAAAAAGGAAGTCAAACCCAACTAGCTCTCAAATTATTACAAAGCATGTGGATGATAGACAAGTGTGTCTTTCCCAGTCCTGCTCGGCTGCACCTTCTAGGCTCTTCTGGTTGGGCATCTGACAGGGCTGGGCTAGGCCCTAACCCTAACAAATGTCAGGGAAAAGAAGCAGTATACAGTCTCTCAATTGTTCCTCAAATTTCCTGTGATACTTGTCACAGACAGTAAAAAAAATTGTTCTGACCAGTGTTAGAAGGATTCATCCTCTGGGGATCATGAATATAACAGGGAGTCATATAATCCACAGAAATACCTCCTATACCAAGTATCTACACTTGGTACACTGCAGTGCAGCTCTCTCAGTGGTCTGTGTGTTTAATAAGAGATATAACAGTGTATTTAACACTTGCTGTTTTCTTTTAGATAAGCACCTAAAGATCTTCCATATAGACACACCCATTAGACTTGTAATTTACACCCCCAACACACACACACCTCCAAATAACATGAAAAGCCAACTACTTTAGAAAGATTCAATTTGAAAGACGCAGCCGGTGGCTGGGCTCGATAAGAGGCAGTCAAATAG
>OMNW01034768.1:20505-45335 GCA_900303245.1 Selene dorsalis | reverse complement strand
TGATCCCACAGGGAAAAAAAAAAAAAAAAAAACAGCTAAAAGCTAAACATGATGGTGTCTGGGCCCTGCAGGTGACGAACCATGTAACAAGAGGCAGCAGCGGGGAGGTGCAGCCAGGACTGGGCATGTCGTGGAGTCACATCCCCAGGACCAGAGTCCTCCTTGAGCGGGTAGAGCAGGCTGGCACCACCAGCCGCTCCGGTATGCGCTCTGCAACGCTGATAAAGTCCTCTAGACGGGTAGGACAAGCTCATCACCTGCTGCAGTTCTGTATTGATTCTGTTAACAGTTGTTTCAGCAAGAGGAAAACGTTTGGTTGAAATAGAGACTCTGAAGTTGTGGTTGCTCTGGTTTGATAAAGACACTCTTCATTTCATTTCAACAGCAGCTAGAAAAATATCCTGTCACTCTAATTCACAAAGACAGACTGTAACAAGAAAATGTGTCTCCTCCTGGTTGAGATACAAGACGCTCTGCTGTTTACCCAAAAAACAATTCCTCTGACATTCATACACTCATCCATCTACAAGATGTGACACACTACAGAGAACTGACTGAGCACTCAACTATAAGACTCTATAAAACTCTTAACTAAGATTTCTTGCTAGTCAAGTTTATATTTTCTAAAAGGCGCCTCTGGCTGCAGTTTGCAGCTGAGTGCAGACCTAAAGCGTAATTACTGCTCATTAAAACTCGTTTCTTCAGTGCTTTACTACCATCACCAACATTTTGTCATAAACAAACAACTTTTTCTTCTTGTACAATATTGTTTAAAAAGTCTTGTACTCACAGCTGATTGTGCTTTCTTTCTATTGGAAAAAAGTGTAAACGCACTACTGTCTTACTTCTCGTGTGTTTTATTTTGAAAGTTTAATTTAAAAGAGGAATTATTTGTTTTTAAGATCCACAAACTATATGAGTGCAGTTCTTATCTCCTCTCTCAGATGTCTCTCTGGAGCTCTAGTAATAACATTTTGGTGTCAGCCAATCAGAAGAGAGGAGGCTCTGGGCCTCTCTCCTGATTGGCTTCTGTTTAGAGTAACAGAAATAAATACAGAGCAGATTTTAGATAAAACACTCAGAGAAAGTGAATCCTGCAGGTGCTGGATGGTGGATCCTGCTGGGCGGAGCTTGCTTACTGTTTTGTTCTGACATCACAAAGTTCCTGACCTACTGTGTACATTTCTCAGTTACTGTGTTTTGTAATGTACTTCCACATAATTAATGTAGAGCCTAGACCTGCTTTATAATCATACTACACATGGACATCTACATATTTAACATAATAGTTTGTTTACAACAGTATTGATGCAAATCTGAAATACTGTGTTTTAAACATTTGTTCCAGGCGTTTATTGGTTCTCATTTCTCATTTATTTTCATACAGTAAAAAATATATGATGTTAGTCTTTTAAAACAAATGTGTTGAGTTATTGAGATGAGATATTTATGCATGTAAAAGAACCACCAGCAGAAAGAAGCTAAAACTTCTCAACACACATTTGTTTCCTGGACTAAAGTAATGATATATTACAGGGTGTGTTGCAGGTTTCAAGTCTACACCTTTATCATGTAGCTGAAGTGATTCATGAGTTTGTTGAACATTTTTCAATTGCGCCGAGGAGACAGAAATGTCTGAGCCAGCAGAAACAGACGCCTGTCCACAGCAGAGCAAATACAAAATAATTAACGCATATTAACTCCAGGAGGAAATTGTTGCCGTTGTTGATAACTGATGTCCTTTCTTCTCCTTGCATAAAAACAAACTGTCCACAAATGCATTCATTAATAATTATACACTTTTTGCTTTTTGAATCACAAGTCATCCATCAGATGAAACATACAAATGCTCACAGAATCACTAAAATAAATGTTTTATTTTGTGGCAGAGTTTGTTTTCTTATTTTTAAACTAGTTCTAAATCAATGCTGTCATCTGCTCTGCTTATTAGCCTTGTCACATCAAAGAAGAGTTCGACTTGCAGTGGTGGAGTCGCTCTCAGGAAGCTCAGACCTCAGGAAAGAGAAAACTTGATGAGACCGATTCCTGACGAGTGCTGACAATAATCCTCTGACCGAAGGTGAGCGAGTGTTTCTGGACCAGATTTGCAAGAAAATGCCATCTCTATTTCATAACTGGAATTCAGTCTAGCACTTATTCAGATCAAAAAGTTTGTTGTGACAAAACTGGCCCATTAAGATCATGACACTGGGAGTATTTCCCTTTGAGATGCTCCGTCAGTCATCTGGTGCAGCTCTAATATTTTGGCCTGAGATTTTCTTTCTACCTGTAAAGGAGGAATAAAGAGCCCAGTCCTTTTCGCCCTTTTATACATTTCAAACCTTTCAAGGGAGGCAGAGCAGGTTCAAGTGGATTTTGCTTCTTTAGAGCTTTAATACATTCAAACATTTAATTAAGCCACCTCCTAGCCTGAAGTATCCCGGGGATAAAAAGGCAAATCTGAATTATCCTTGAAAGCCATTAGATGCAGGAGGCTGCAGTAAAAACCTTTCAGCATCTCATTGGATTGTACAAAGAGTCTCATGATTTAGAATCAGAGTGAAGTGTATTTGGTTTAGGAAGAGAAAAGCCTTTTAAAACAAGTAATTCCTCTCACATGATCTTGGTAAATTTGGTAACATGAACGGCAGCTCTGAACAAAAAAAAGGTTTCATTTTCAGACAGGAAAATGTATATCTCCTCATCCCATGCAGGAAGTCAGATCATCATTTGTAACACCGCTGCTTTTACTCTAAGTGGCTATAGTGCAAAGTGAAGGACGTAAATAGCACCAGAACAATGTTTCTGAGACATGTTTATCAGCATTTTGTTTATTCCTGATGTAAGAAACATTTGGTTGTTCTACGTTCATGATCTGCAGTGTACCTCAAAACATTTCACTCTTTCAGTAAAAATAACATATGAGTCTTAAAAAAAACAGTGTGTAGGATTTATTGGCATGCACATTGTAAACATCTTTGTATTCTTCCCCTCACCCCTTTATTTCCACACTTATAAGAAAATCTACGGTGGCCTTTAGGTAATGTGGAAACACAAAACAACCTTTCTGGTGTTTTGTCACTTCTGTTGAACCATGCTAAGCTAACAAAAACAAAAAGATTGAAGTCATTACACATTAATGAAAATATAATCATGAATATTAATTCCATTTCTGCCATTAGAAACCTCTAAATCCTGCACACTGTGATGTATCTGCTGTAATTCAAGTTACATGATTTGTATGTAAAATGCATTTCATTCTTAGAAAATTTCTACATCTATCACCAGGACAATTTTTCCATGACCTTGACTTGGCATTCATTAAAACTCCAGGAATAAGTGTGTACTGTATGTGGCCCCTGCTGGTTTGCAAGCGTCAACACAAAAGGAATAAATAACAAATGACTGTTAGAGAGCAGTATGGAAACAAAGCCATGGACACAGTGTCTGGTGTCGAAGTAATACCCATAAACATTCACCTTGTTTGTATGGATTTAGAGTTAAGTCACACTGATGTATTGAAGAACTAAACACTGTTTTTGTGATTAACAGGGAGGTACGACGCGCCTCTTGCGGATACATTCCCAAATCCAGCTGGGTGTGACTCTCTGAGCCTGGCTGTCCCCTTCAGGGTCAGCCAGAGTGTGTGTAGCAGAGGAGGCATCGTAGTCCGGCACCAGGTCTCCGTCGTACGCCACAAAGTAGCGCCTCAGTTTGTCGAAGTCCTGCACTGAGAGGGGCAGGAAGAGCTTCACCCCACTGAAGATGTCCAACAGTGTCTGCAGGGAAACACACGACCGGTCAGCAGAAGAAACTCTCACACCAAACACTTGTGGGCAGTATATATTAAGGAGTGTTAAAAACCACATAGGATTCACCTGTTACAAAGCTACACAAGCAGAAATGACTGCCATGTTTTTCATATTGTTATGTTGTCGTTAGCAGTGATCTCTGATAAATGTGATTGCCTCTAATGGCAGACAGGGCTGGGGTGATGTTCTCATCACTGTTATTACATGGTTTTTGTTACTATAATCCACTTCATAGCGTGTTTTACCAGATAATACAGGCCTCAAAAATATGGCGTGCATGAGTCAACAGTTCAGTAATTACAGGCATTTATTATTGCCTGTAATTATTATATTTACATATATATTACATATACATATATTTATATATATGTATGTATGTATGTGTGTGTGTGTGTATAATTCCAGGCTATGAGAGCCATGGTGGCAACAGATTAGGTTCTTACAGATAACAGAAAAGAGCTGTGCAGCTCATGGACCAGGTGGACAGAAATAAATAGAAATGGCCATCTGGTCTTTACAAGCTCAGTGTTTTTCAGATCCATAATTTAGCCTATGAAGTGTTTCTATTAAAAATACTCTGATGTGGCCTGTCGTGTCATACAGTATAATAATGAAGAGGCAACTGCCAAAGTTTTGGTCTTTAACCTAATTGACTGAGAAAGTCGATTATTAAATTTTAAAACTCACAAACTAATTAAACAGTGCACTGACTGGCAACATTGTGATGTTGGTTTTTACTGCAATTTCACTGGTGCAATCAAAAAACCCAAACACAGGGAATGTTACGTGGTATTTTGCAAAGCTGTAAAGATAAAGAACCTCTGAAATCCAAATTTAATAATAACAGCACGCTATTAAGCATTATTTAAGCATTATTACATCAATATTTGTTCATTTAAAAAGCATTTTTCCTTCATTGATACTAATGATCATGTTACTTCTCCAGTTATGCTTAACTCTCCATTCATAAGATCATCTATGTGTCTAACTATTGAACTATACTTAGTAAATGGTGGAGACAGAATTAAAAAATGAGAGTTCAACAAGTGTATTAATGGATGTTTTATGAACGATTATTAATACTGCAATTCATGATTTATTCATGTTATTACTGCTTATTACTAGTTAAACACTTTATAAAATGTCTATAAACACACTCACTAACCATTATTACACATCTAAATGATTGTATGTATAAGTGTAGCATTAATGTTCATCTAAATAGTTTCTTTACCATTTACTTCCACTTTATAAATGACCTGAGGAACCACCCTCAATAACTGGTTTTTAAATTTGAAAATACAATCATCAAACAGATGGTAGATGAGTTTATTAATCCAGAGTCAAACATTTGTAACTGTGTTTACAAATTACATCATAATTAGTATCAGTGTAGGAATGATGCTTTAGAAACAATGCATTTAGTATTTAATGAACCTTAATTGATAGTTTGTGGTGATTATACAGTGTTACTGAATTTAGCTATTATGAGCATCACGACATGTTGAGTTAAATGAGGTGAGACGTGTTGTTCACAGACCTTGTCGTTCCTCGGCTGCAGCAGTTGAGATGTTGCCTTCGTTTTGCTTTGCTGTCCGTTGCTGTGGACGTTTTCACTCTTCTTCACCTGGTGATGACACACACAACAGTCGGTTCTGCTCTATTGTTTTCCCATTGTCTGACAGGATTACCCCTAACATTTTATGTGCCATGTGATGGTGATAGTGTTTGTACCTTCTTGGGAGCCGGTGCCTCTGAGGCAGGAGTGCGAGGCTGAGATTTCACTGCCTTTGGTTTGGCCGGTGTGCTGTTGCCTGTGAATTGAGAGGATGTTACTGAAGCAGCTCTCCGTCACTCTGGGCTCTTGACTGCTGGGTCAACACATTTCTCTCTCTCTCTCTCTCTCTCCCTGCCTCTCTGTGTTAAAGTCGCCAAATGAACCGTGCTCCACTGTTCAATAAATACCGTACATTTCACGTTTCTGTGACTGCGTGTCCTCTCTGAAGCTGTCTTTAACAGGCGTGTAAATGATGGGGACATTGACATTGCCTGGGGTGTAGCCAGCATAGGCGAAGATGTGTCCGCATGAGTTGAAAATGTTTCAACTTAAGCAAAAAATTGTGTGCTTGTCCTAAGGCTTTGACTCGGCTTCATGAATACAGAGTGACAGGAAAAAAGTGGTTTGGAGGAAAATTACAGAACAGGAATAAGACCAGTGTTTGCATTATGTACCGTGGCTAAGAGCTCTCAGATGTGGTGTGTGGGGGCAACAAACAGACAGCTGAAACTCCTGGTGAAAATTCAGGAAGGCATGAGATGAAAATGTGCAACCGTTTTGGTAATTAATTGTTTTGAGTCAACTTGGAGGGAGAACACCTGCTTCTCAAATGTCAGCAAACAAGGAATGTAACTTCAGAAATGATAATGAACATTCCTTAAATTAAGAGATTAAATGATGAGGCTCTTCACAAACATGGGTTGTAGCACAAGTAATTTCAAAATAACACTGCCCATTTGCATGAGCTTCATTTTTTTTACCACATAATCAGCATGAAAACATCAAAACAAATGTCACAAAGCTGTCGATCTTGTACGCACTGGCTTTCTTGGGAGGGGCGTCTCGCTGCGAAGATGACGATGGCGAGTTTCCCCCGCTGTCGCCCCCTGATGAGCCCTTGTCGTCGCTGGATGCAGACGTTCCAGCTGTCACTTTAAAGTCGCTGGTCTCCTTTGATATGCGGTACAGCTCCTGACCAGAGTGATGAGATGACAACATGGGCTTCAGCCAAGAGACGTAATGTTTTGTGTCACCGGAGATTGAAGGCCGACGTCGGACTCAAATAATTTAGCGCAGACGTGTTTTACTGCCTCTGCCAATATTTCAGCTCATTTGTCAGCGTTTGGAGGATGAGTCCGACTCCATATCTCCTCCTCCTCCACATTTAAATCATTAGCTGGACCCCACGGGTGTTTTGTTCAACAGTGGCCTTATTTATTAATATTTATTATTCCCATCATCTATATCACTTGGCCTCACCCGTACCAAGTCATATATTACAATAGAGATGGAGAGTAATTAGCAACAATCCCGGAGTGAACACTTCAGGTATTCAGTATGAAATTAGCTACTGATTCCTGCAGCATTATTTGATCTAATTAAAAGGACGTGACTGAGCTTAATCGTTTCCCACGGTGCCAACAATTAGCCGCATTCACAATCATTCATTTTCATGTCCTTGATCTTGAATTGTTATGAAATAAAAAAAAAAAAAAAAGGCTGTAAAGTTATATTTTAGACTCAACTCAACCCCAATTATTCATTATTAACAGTACTTCACAATCACAACGTGGCATGTACACTTGAATCAAAGTTTCCTACTTTGAGTTGGTGTAAGTTGGTGGCCGTCTTCCAGTCCTTGTCATCGCGGATGCGCGTCATGCGGGGAAAGCGGATAGAGATGCCGTCGGCAGTGTGCATTTCTGATTTGGAGAACTCGGCCCCTGTGATCTCCCAGACAGGTGCTTGCTGTAGCAGGAGAGAAAGAAATGACAAGGTAAAAAAAAAAAGTGGAAAAAACATCCATGATAATTACTATTCACGGAAGGATGTTTGTAGATTTAATGATTAGAGTCTATTTTCAAACCCGAAAGCCAGAAAAGGTCGTTATAATATTATTAAGTATTGTCATTAAATATTCAGGTTGGAGACACTTGTCAGCTCTGCAGCGTGGGTGGTCGTTATCTCGACACATCTGAGAGTCATTTATTTGTAGACGTTCCTGCTGAGGACGTATGCGGGAGGCGCTGTTATCTGATCAGTTGGTGTGAAGGTCCGCGGTGCGGAGACGTACAGCTGGGCTGAGCCTGAGCAGCTCTACTGGGAAATACAAATGCGCAGAATTATGAAATCTCACCTGAGGATCACGGATAATGAAATCTGGATAGTAGTTCTTGATGATTTTCATCCAGCCTGGGATTTTGCTTGGGTCCTACACAAAAGACATACAGATACACACACACACACACATAAAAGATTCATTTTTAGTTTTATTGCATCAGCTCCATATTCCAGGCAGGGCTCTCTAAGTGGATCCTATCTGACCTTGCTGATTTTGATCACATCCAGCTCCTTCTGGAGCCGGGCCAGCATGGCGTCATCGTAGCCTCCAGAACACTTGGTGACTGTGCACCACTTCTTGGAGTCCGGGTCATAACAGCCCATTAGAAAGCTGGACATGATGCCCCCTGGTGGGAAGAAGAACACATCTGTTATTAGGAGGGGAGTTTAGGAAAATGCTGCTCGCACGACTCCCGACCCACTTAACAGTCCCCTCCACAGGCGCTGAACACACACACACACACACACACACACACACATCGAACATTGTCTAATTTCACTTGACTTCCCAAAACTGGCCCATTCAAATCCACTTATAAAGGCTCTATTTTTCCAGCTGCTGTCTTCCCATTCCCACCTCCGTCTTACAGTGTGTTGTGACAAGTGTTTTCATCTGATCTATTGTTGCTGCTCTATTAGATTGTCTCCACACTGCATGAGCTGTCTTTATTAGCTCTGCTTTGGAGATGTGAACCTTTGTTTTTGCATTTGTTATGCCTCCATTGTGTCACATGCGGATTACTCAGCCTCCTCAATGTCTCCCATATCTTATGTCTGTCTATATGCTTCACCTAATGACAGCTCATCCTTGGTGTATGTTTTTTTCAGCTCACATTGTAATAGAGTTAATAGAGATGAGTTACTTGTTTATTTCCTGTCTTAGTACAGTTTGATGCAGAAGTTTGGGCACCAAAAAATTACATATTTCTGCATATAGACATATAACTGATGTTTATGTTGTGGCTGATCAGTTCATTATTTTCTTTTTTCACATTGAAAAACTGAATTCAGGTCGCACAGATTATATAAATATAAACCTACTTTAAGTCCTCTCATACCAAATCCTAATTTACTGTTTAATAAAAAGTCTGTTCCTCTAATTACCAAAACACATTAAATATCAATTTTACTGAAATTTGAACACTGTTCGAAAAGCGGCCCCTGTGATGATTAAAAGAATTTTCATATCATTAAAAATTAACAATAATAGTAAAACTGTCTTGGTTAGCTAATTTGGGTGTACCCAGAGTCAAACCACCCCCCTCACCTTATAGGAAATGGCTGAGCACAGAATAAAAGGGACATTAAAACTGTCAGGGTGAGTAAGATGAAGCATCACGGACTGGAGAAGACTCAAAATCTGTAAGTTCACCGCGGAAACAAATGAATGTACAGTGGTGTGAGGTGTGGGCTTCACTGACCGTTTGAGCCTTTTCCATAGAAGGCCCCCAGCACCACAAGGTCAGCTGTGTCAGCCATGGCGCCTTCATTCAGATAGTCCTTCTTCACCTTCAGCCAGTGACGCTTCCCGGGTTCATAGGTCCCCTGAGACGCAGAGAGACACATCGTCCATCATTATCTGTTATCCACAATTAAACTTCAAGGACAAACAGCTTGCAATGTTTTAATTTTTACTGTTATCGTTTTGGCAACTGCAACAAATGTGAAATATTGAAGTGTTAACTAATGATTTAGTTTTTTCAACACAGAAAGTTAATAAGAGATCCATGATGAGGACAGAGAATTACTACATTATATAATCATCACAACTCACCTTTATGTCTTTCAGCACCAGGCCTTCAAGTCCCTCTCTGATGACACGAGTTATCATGTCAGCCAGGTCTCCTGCCCTCTGTCACGCACACGCATAACAACAGAGCATTAGATGATGTTTGTTGCACTGAGCTACTACAGATGTGTACCTAGAGCAGATGTTCTTACAGTGACGTGCTTCATCTCTGAGAACAGGATCCTGTTGGGGACTTCCACCATGTTGTCATGCAGGAACTTCCTGCGCTCACGCAGCGGCCTGGAGAACATGATGCCAGTGAATCAACGTGAAAAGGCTCCTTAAACAGGTACCGCTTTACAATACAACCGTCCTTCTAAATAGTTTAAAACCAGCTCATTAGTTCAGTTGTTTTTTTAAATGCTCTCTAAATTATTGTTACAACACAGATTTCATACCGTGATGCAGGCTCACTCTTTGGCAAGTAAAAGTTAAAGATGCCCCGTGAAGGTTGCGTTTGGTCATAAAAGAGTCTCATATTAATGTGGATGAATCTACATCACCCACACTTGTTTGTGTGTCCATTTTCGATAAATATATGGTTTTATCTTTGTAGTTATTTTGATATTATTTAGTGGTCGACTCGCCCAGCACTTCCTCGGAAAGACAGAGCGATTTCCTGCAACCGACTACGCGCAGAAAACAGAGTGAGAAGCCGAGGCAGGCGGAGCAGCTGGTGCTCCATGTCTGTCTCACACTCCTAAAACTGCTCACAAAAAAGTTAGTCTGGAGCCCTGATTCGCGAGCCAGATAAGCGTCTTTACGACAGTACATGCTAGAGCTCATGGGAAATGCAGTTTTCATTCCGGCAAAACATGAAAGTTCCTCAGAGGGGCTTTAATGTTTACTGCTCATTTATCTTACTAATGCCTACCATTTATAACTGGTTTAATGTGCCAATGTGTGTGGAGCAACTCATTAAGAAATGATGATGTATTTCACACTGCACGATAAGGCTGCATTTTGTTTTGTTTGTTTATGTTGTTGCTGATAACATGTCAAGGTAAACAATATGACTAAAGCATTATTATTATAATTTGGCTTTATTGTTTTGGATGCTATTGTTCTATTGTGCTCCTGTTTTTATTGCTTTGATTTTTATTGTTTTCTGGTTATAAATGCTGCCATTCATGCTCTATTTTATGCAAAGCACTTTGTATTGTTGTTTTCAAAAAGTGCTATACAAACACATAGGATGCTGATGGTCGCTAATTGCTCGTGACAGGTACAAAGCAGGAGTGAGGAGAAAAGAAAGATGTGAGACTTAACCGTAATGATATATGCTGGCTCACTATTTAACAAACAACAGGTCACTGTTGCCCTTTTTATGTTTTTATATGTATTATAACAGCTTATAAATGATTCATACAGTGTTAGCAAGCTGCAGTAGTCTATGCAAACTAACACAATGTACTGGTTTTGGAAAAATACCTGTTTTTTCTCCAGTGAATGTGCTACATTTAGTTTAGAGATGCATATTTACACAAATATACCGAGGGGACGTGGTTTTTTCATTAATCTAATCTTGTTCACACCTAAACAAGCACTGAAACTATATAAATCACCAGTAGAAAAACCAAACCCGCAAGGACAGTTACCTTTAAATACACAGATGCTAAAGTAAAAATGGCATCTCCACATGAAAACATAACCAAAACACTGTATAAATAACACAGAGAGCGAAACACACACACACACACACACACACACACACACACAGTAAACCACCAGAAGAGAACAAAGTGTTTATACCGGGTTTGGACGACCAGTTTACCGACGGTGTTAAGAACTACCTGCTTGCATCATTCCCATCAGGGGTTGTTCTTTGTACACTGGGATTCAAAGACACTTTTAACACAATTGCTGGACTGAAAACACATTTACCTCTCCATGAGACTCACGCCATTGAAGTAGATACAGTCGAAAACAAAGAGGCACACTTTGGCATCTTGAAACGCTGCTTTCTGAAGGGAAGAGGAGAAAGCGTGACGTGTGACAACAGTGACTGATCAGAAAACGAGCTGCACGACAAAACTCACGCTGTCTGAGAGAGGAAAAAATAAAACAATAGTACAAATTGGCTTTGGTGTTCTCACCTTGTGTACACCCAGAGTCCCGAAAGGCAGGGGTTTACTGGTCTTTGTGTCAATTAGGAGGACTTCAGCATCCAATATCATACTGTGGCCTCCGGGAAAAGCCTGAGGGATGTATTCTTTGAAATGGGCCACCTGAAACATCGACATAGACACACACACACACACACGGCTTAGGCACTGAGGAAAAAGAGGAAGCACTTGAAACATCTATTAAAGCAAGATTTAAGAGGGCTGTATCATATCATGGATGATCTGAACAGTTTTATAGTGCATTTGCAATTCAGAACTTACTAACATTACCATTACAATAATGGTGGCTGAGGGTGTGTAATTAGCTGTTTGGCTGATGGGCACAAAGCTGTCATACAGGGAAAGATGTCTGCAGTCATTTAGGTTAGATGGGTCCAAACTGGGCCGCAACTGGAAATCTACAGAAGCAGCTGCATGTGTCATTGACAAATTCTGCAGAGTTAGCAGAGAAGCCTCTCAAAGCGTTCAGTGACTAGAGGCACATCCTGCTGCGAGTGATGTATTGTGTGCACAGCAGCATCATCTAGTGGTTTAAATGGGCTAATGATGCCGATGTGGAGCTGTTTCTTCCTGCATGTTTCAGGGTCTTTGCCTCATGCTGAGAGAGAAAAAAAATATCATGGGAAATGTGTGAATTTCACACTGCGATAATACCTTTAAGCTGCTAATCCTGCAGGGACAAACCTGAGGTCATTCCATTCTGACTGTTCACGCATCGACTGTGTGGCTGTGTTTTTGCATTCGTAACCGTACATGCGCATGTGTTGGTGTGTGATAAGACTGACTTTGTGCGGTAACACCGGCTTGAGGCTGCGGCTGAAGTAGCTGAAGATGTCTCCATTCTTGTGGACCTGCACCCGCTCTCCGTCGTACTTGATCTCAGAGTACATCCCGTTGGGGCACTTCTTCATGGCGTACTCGATGGATTTACAAGCTTCGGCCTGAAATCACAAAGGAAAACAATCATTCACAAAGCTCTCAGCAGGTAAACCAATTTCCTATGGTTACTTTTCATTAAAAGTTTCCACTGGCAGGGACTGTTCCTTCAACCTCTCGGGTGCAGGTGGAGGATAATTCTGGGATAATCGTGTTGAGACTTGTTGTTAATCACCTCTAAGTTGTTTGCAAGCTGCTCCTTTGCTGAAATCCTGATTTTATAAATGAGACATTGTCTGACAAAATCACCTAACACTCATGTTTCTTTTTGCACAGCGGACGTGCAAGACTGATTGGCTGCATGGCGCCACGTGGGTACCTGGAAGCAGAGATGTGGTGTGCCTCCATGTTTCTCACTGATGAGTGAGAACAGACTACACATGTGAAGAAGCAGAGGTAGGAGAAATCATTTTCCAGGACAACTCGAGCTTTTCCAGGATGTTTGACTTTTTCCTCTCATCTTTCATGTGTTTTCCATGACCAGAAAACTGGTTAAATCATTTTCCACGTTTTCCAGGATACATGTGAACCCTGTTATATCACTCACCACAGTTTTCCTGTGCAGTAAAGGGTTATTAATGACTTTTATATGGTGAGCTCTCATGTTCTTTATCCTCCAATCAGCTCCGACCTGTTTGTTTGTTTGTGTCTGCTCATGAGACATGAGACTCCCTGTGGTTTTGCCCTGTTGCAGGAGAGCTGCCATTTTCCCTCATCTACAAAATGACTCTAGTCGTGAGTCCAGTGCTTGTATAACTGATAAAATGAAATAATGGTCAAAACCACATGTTGCATCTACAGTAGGTGTTGGTTTTACATATTGGAAAGAGCACCGATGACGACAAGAGCAAACAATCCTGCAGCATGAACTCACAAAAACATCATTTATTCCCTTTAGTGTTACAGCAGTGTGTCGCCTGGTACCATCGCACTGTTAAACTAATTGACTATGACTGTGCTGGCATGTTCACCTGCTGCTGTGTGTGCACTAATTGCGTTTCAGAGCACACCATCAAAATGAATTAGACTTAATTTGGTGTCGTGTTTCTCCCCTGCTAATGCATCTGCTGGATGTAACAGAAAGTGATGCAGCATTTCATCTCCTACACAGCGATGTGAAGCAGAGAGGGAAGTTAGAGCTGAAAACACTTAAGTTTTGAGCCCGTGGGAAGCCAGGAACTGGACCGTGTTATTCATTTGTAAACTAAAATGTGACAGAGCTGCAGTGAGTTTCAATTTACTTTCAGAGTGTGTAATTAAAAGTCTGCTGTGTAATGTGAAATTTAATGGTCTGTAGGTTTTTTGGAGTCATGCTGAATTAATATTTGGGTCTGTAGAGGGGGTGTCATAGAGCCATGTGTTTACAGAGCACAGTTATCTGGGAGGTCCAGCTGCTGCCTGTTTGTTTGGTCCCAGAAATCAGCTGGAAACACTTTGAACATCACACAGTTCGTGGAGTTACCACCTCAGGAGAAGGAAACAAGGGATCTGAGTCAATCTTTTCACACAGTGACTTGGGTTGATGATTAAACAGAGTTTTGACAAAGTACAAATCCTACAAAAAGCAGAAACAGCTGATCTGAACTGATTGATTAACTGAGATTTTTTTAAATCCAAATTTAAAATTATTGAAAAACCTACCTGAAGCCTTTAAAGAAGAAATCTAATGATGCCAATGATATTAGAACAAAGATCTCTCTTATCAGGAATCTATTTTTAATTTCCTAGTTTATTTTCACCGATAACCCACATATCTTTGCCCCTAAGCAAACATGGATGATTGAAGTGTTATCCCCCTGCGAATACATGATGTGTAATGATTAGACAACCAAATTAGGTCATTGCTTGGAGGTCCCTTTATCTCCATTTGATCCATTTTGTGTGGACACATGTATCAGGAAATAAATGGGGACATAGGACGGATGTTGTCTATCTAACAGAGATGTGAGCAGGAATGCAAGTATTTATTTTTCACATTTTAGCTGTGATACTCACCAACATGGGTTGAACAGGGGTCATGAGAGACGCCTCCACGGTGAGAAGTTTCCTCGGCCCTGAACCGTTGGACGACTCCTGTTGGTTCCTCAACACCCGTTCAACCACATCACCCAGATTACGTGAGGCTTTGAAGGCATCATAAGCGTTTGGATCCAGAGCATCCAAGCTGCAGTGATAAAAAACAAGGTTTCTTTTCAGAAGTGCTGAGAGAACACAGTGTATTATTAACTTGAGGCAGCAGGCAAAGACACTTACACATGTTTTGCTCCGGCGTTCATCTTCAGGTCGTGTTTAATAAGCCGAATAATGCATTTCAGGTCATTACTGGTACATCTATGATAAACAGAGAATGCAGTGCGGTAACAATTAGGTATTTTAGCATCTTATGAAGCATAATACTAAATGTTAATTGCCTGAAATGGTTTAAAATTCTAGCATTATTCACACAATAGAAACATTAGATTGTGGAAACTGTAAATAGCTCATAAAGAACCTGATTCATATCATGCATTTTTAAGACTGTTGCCAGGGCTTTCCCTGCTTATCTAAGGCCTGGGCGGCCGCCTGGGTGATTTTGGCTGCCGGCATGGTTAAAGCGTGTGTAAATGTGGCCGTGTCTTCTGTGCGCATTACTTTCAATGTAGACGCACGTCAGGCGCGCTCACAACCCAAAGCGGCGGGCATTCAATGCGATGAGCTTGTTTTTTTCGTGCACGTCCGACCTGCTTCTCCCTCTGGTGTCCGGTGTCCTGTCTAGGGCTGTGTCTCTCCAACTGTTTCTCCCACCCCCCTCATGCAGGCGTTTGCCACCTTGGTCTCAAGAAAACCCAGGGAAAACCCTGAAACCCAATCTAAAGCTTCCGCAATTTAGGACAAACAAAACACAGTCCTGCTGCTGTGTCTGAGCTGTGGAGGGTTAAATGTCAAATAGATACAGTTTATCTGTGTGTGTGTGTGTGTGTGTGTGTGTGTGCGTGCGTGCGTGCGTGCGTGGAACATGCCTGAGGCAGACAATCTATGAAGACAGGAACACTGAAAAAGCTAACAAATACTAACAGTAAAAAAACTAGGACAAGCTAAAAATGTGGAAGCAATTACCTCATTCACAAAATAAAAACACAAAACCTGTCTTGGCTTCTACACAGTGGCAGAAGGAACTGGTTACTGCTTTAAAAAATAAATAAAACTATTTCAGCAATCAATAACAGGTCCAGCACTAAAATACACTGAGCTGGCATTTCATTTGGAAAATCTACCTAAAACTAATAAAGTCTAATCAACAGTCCTGCAGTAAATCATCTGTTCAGTTTTTACTGAACGTGTTTTAAGAAGATTTGTGGATTCAATTTGATCATTTTGCAGGTTCTGGCTTGTGGTGCTGTTTAAATGTACTGCATTATACAGAGAGGTGTTTCTATTATTTCTGTCCACCGCGTTTATATTATTGTGGGTAGGTTCGGTAACAGGCACACCTCACTGTGTAGTGCAGAAGTCACTGCACTGAACCGTAGTTTGTGTGTCAATAGTCATGGTTGCTTTAGAATTACTTTTTGGCTATATTCTCCAGCTCAGTCTGTTGCTCATCCTCCTTGGTCAGCTGGGCAAGGCGGGTCAGGGATGCATCTACTTCCTGGATGGTTAGCAGGCTCTTGGCAGCTGGAGGAAACGGTTTGCTCTCATCGAAGAACATCCTCACCGTCTCAGATACATCCCCCTGCAAAACAAAGACACCAACTGTACTTTTCTACACAATGTCAGAGAGTATAATCGTCCCAGAAGGGAATCAACCAGGAAATCACTTATTAGTCCAAGTGTGTGAACATATGGATCACAGACCTGCTCCAGATCTCGCACCATGTCGTCCTGGTTGCATCTGAATATGCGGCTGAAGAGTTTTACAATCTGTTTATCGTTGAGGTTGTAGACACTTTTTACCACACCCGGCAAGAGCAGTTTCATTGTCAGGTAAAGATCTCCATGGAACTTGTCTGGAATGACAGGAAAGGAGATTTAAGATGGACATTTTTCACAGAATTCCTGGCTTTTGGATTTTGTCAGATGATGTGCTGCTGAAAATACTATGTATGATAAACAAACACACCAACCTCCACCTGAGCCTTTCTTGAGATACTTCTCAATAATCTGTGTCTTCACATTGTAGCTGCTGTTTTCCGCCACCGTGGCACAAAGCTTGCGAAACTCTCTGAAGAGGCAGTCCTTGTGCTGGGGGTCACAGAGCTGAGTGGACAGAACGCTGCCTTGGCTGGCTTTCGCGGGGGAGGAGGTCGATGGTCCCGGGCTGCCAGAGGGGCCGGCCTTCGCAGCTGGACGGGACAGTGAAGGTGAACATTGCAAGTGATGAGAGAAAATTCGGTAACACAAGTTCCTCAGTTGGTTCAGTTATAATCACTTATCAATAGATCATTTGGTTTCTATAGATAATTCAGCCTTTGTTTTAATGTTTGCATTTTGGCTTAATGCTTACAATTTCTCTAGAAATCTTAAATACATTAAATACATATGTGCTAACAGTGACACTGACATTTGGAAAGAAAATTAACATATCTATATCCAGTTCTAGCTGAATACCAATTAACACTTTCCCTGCCTTTTCAATTTTCAAAATAGGCTGCTTTTCATTATTTATACTCATATTTTTAAACCTCATCACTTCATTACTGATGCTTTACATTGTCGAGACAGTGAGTAGAACAGTTGGTGAGCAGTGGCCTTCGCTGTTCCAAATATTTCAGCAGACAAATCACACATGTTAAATTTATCACAGCAAATCCAGACCACTCTGTCTTTGAGAAATCCATCACCTTCACCTCTGGTCTAAGACACAGGCCTCCAGAAATGAGTTCAAACTGGTTCAAGTTTTTATTCATCCCACATAAACGCACGTAATTCCAGCACGTCAAAAACTAGGCTCTTGGGAGCCCACACAGCTGAAAGTTTTATCTCCCCCCTCGTCTTATTGTTGCTGTTTTTCCTCCATCGCATCAACTTTTTATTGTGTTTTGTGTTGTGTGCCAAGCACCAACATCCTTAATGCCTTTAGTGTTTTTTATTGAGGTTTATGTTTTAGTTTTTATATGTGTTTATCCCATCGTACTGTGAAAAGAATTTCCTCGTGTGGCATAATAAACATCTGAACTTAACTGAACTGGACTTCACCTAAACACACATTTTCTGTGTCAGCATAAAGACACTACTACATTGATGCAATTTCATGAGGTAATGTAACGTGGTATATTTAGTGCTGCTAAAAGATGTTGCTGCCAAGTTGTCTCAGAATTGAATAATCGCCCAATTTTATATTAAGCTCTTTGTATCCTTTACTACTTGTAACATCGAGCAGCTTTTTAACTACTC
Organism: Selene dorsalis; assembly: GCA_900303245.1. Taxonomy (NCBI): domain Eukaryota; kingdom Metazoa; phylum Chordata; class Actinopteri; order Carangiformes; family Carangidae; genus Selene; species Selene dorsalis. The sequence goes on along the minus strand of OMNW01034768.1, from coordinate 27,401 downwards.
AGCCTTGGAGGTTTCATCTCACCAGTGAAGCCAGAGAACTTGCGTGGAGCGTTAACAGAGGGGTCGGCAGGAGGAGCCTTCAGCTGGCCTGTGGTGTTCAGCTTGGCTTGAACCTTCTTCTTTGGACTGGCGTTGACTTTGGCCATCAAGTCTACAAGACGAGACGATTTTTAGATTTAAGGAAAAACAACTCACGCATTAGATGTTGGTAAGCACTGAATGTTTTCAAAACAAAAACTACCTGACACATGTTTGTTGATGATATCCTTGTCTTCATCCTGCAATTCCTCCCATCCCTCTAGATCTGTAATGTCCTCGATCTTTTTCGTGGTGGCTCGTGCCCTTTCCAGCTTCTCAAAAATACACTTCACATGGTACCACTCTTTCATTTCCCCTGCAGACTCACTGAAAGGGTTTGGCACAATCTTTCCTATACGCGTTATGCCCTTCGCGATTTTATCCTTGCATTTCTTACAACCTGCAGTGCCACGTTTGGCGTATTCCACTAGAAACCTCTGTTCTGCCATGTCTGGCTCGTTGGAGAAACACCGATGCTGGGAAAGCCAGGGGGGACTGTTTCGGAGGAGACTGTGTTTATGTGATACTGTGGAAAAATGATGGATTTCCCTGGAAAAATTACACACATAAATGGGCAGAGTTTGATGATCAAAGCATGAAGAGATGTGTGAGGATCTGCACCCTTTAGGCTGCTGACACCTAACAAGCGTTTGAAGCGTTTGTAGCCCTGCACGGACAGCCCTGGGAGCTAAACAAACAAGAGGTCTCTGCATCCAGTTGTGATGGTGGACAGATTACGACCTTAAAAAAGCAAAGAGAAATAATAGTTAGTTTTTGTCCTGCATAATTTCAGTTAACATATCAGACATTACAAAAACTACAGTAACTGACTCAAGCTGCAGTTTGGCAGTCAGCACTGCTTCATAATACATAGTAGATTACATAGCAGATGAATGATACCCACAGGGTCCAGGTCATCCTGACCCTCATTTTGAGAGTGAGGATTGCGCAACAAAGAACATGTATGTGGGTGTAAGTTTGATTATGGTGTAATTAAAATGTTATCTAACTATTATTCACAAGAATGCAACTTGACAGACTGGGCTACAGGAAAAAAAAATGCATAGTATGTCCCTAGTATTTAACATTACTAATTTGTTAACAAAAGGTGGTGAGATTTCAGTTCAACCTAACACACAGTTTTTCCACAGCAACTTAGACAGAGTATCTGATTTGCTGCCTGCCTGTTTACAGTTATGATTTGGTTATTACACTTTAAACGTGAACGTTAAGATACGTGTAGGTTTGATGACACGAAGGCAACTGTTAGGCTAGCTACTTGATTAGCTTTAGCCACATTCCCTCTGTAACACATGCAAGCTGCTAGCCTAGCCAGCTAACACACTTCATAGCGACTAGCACGATTAATTTAACACGTTGCTAATGTCTCCGTGCATATTCGGCTACTTTACCTGTATGTTAGTTAAATATGTTAGCACGGTTTAACTCTTTACTCCCCCTTCTCATTGTTGTGAGAAAACAGCTCAAGTATCAAGTTAACTTAAATTGTCATCTCAAGAAACAATACACTTCCGGGTCACGCCTTCAATGTAATAGCAAAATAATGAAATTTTAGTTACAATTAAATTTACAATGTGTTTAACTAGATGTTCAGTGCCTTTATACTATATACATACCATTGATCCACGTCGCATACCATGCGCAATGCCTTATCTGTTTCCAAAACCGAGATATATCCTTTATTTCGAAGGATTTTACCATCTATTTCCGGCAAATCTTTGGTGAACTGTTTGGCTTGATGCAACTAAACAAAGCCAAAAAGCCAAAGGAAACACAGCATGGTCCGGTCCTCAGGTTTTATGCTGCTGGTTGAGAGAAACGGCAGCCCTTTAACGTTTAGCAAGACGCATCTACTGCCATCTGCTGAACTGGAGCACTTAAGCCATACACAGACAACCACCTAGTTTTAACCATACAGAGCCGAGTAACTTAAAAAAAAAAAAAAAAAACTGCCTAAAGTACTGAAGTACTTTAAAAATATCCCCGAACAAGTAAAATTATCCCGAGTGAACCTTTGGAGCCCTAGAAATAAATACTACACACGTTTTAAGCAATTGAATGTATAAGAAAAAAAGCAACTTATACTAGTCCTAAATTATAATTATTTTTTTGCTGAGCATTCAGACTTGTATTTGGCAGGAACATAACACTATAATGATCTCAATAAAATTATCTAGAAGTAGAACAACAATGAAGGGCGTAACGATCAGCCAAAACAGGAACATCATGAATTAAAATATGATGGTTTAAACATTTAAAGGATAAACAAAACTATGTGTGGCCAATCTTGTTTTGTTTCCTCACGCAGCATGGACATGGAACATGATTTCTCACGGAGCATGGACATGAAAACATGATAAAGTCAGCATACCTCCCTGTCAGCTGCGCAACCCCCTTTGCACTTTAAATTTCCGACGGTACCTTAATGTAGCAGGATCCTTCGAAGGTTTGTAAACACGGTTCACTCTCTCTCGCCGTCTAGGTAAATTGCGTACGCGTCAACGTCTCCCAGTGCGCGGACGACCAATTTCGGGCGCACATTCTACGGAAATAACCAGATGGCGGCGCTGCGACGCTTTCACTACGCAGTGCGCGTGTACGCGGAGGAGATGTCAGCAGGGAGGTCCCAGATATATTATTGACGCTATTCCAGGATTGTGCGCAGGAGATACTTCTCATCATACCTGCACTGAACTATAAAGCAAAGAATGGGAAGGAGTACACGTGGTGTTTTTTACGCTGAAAGTCTGTCCGTCTCCTCAGAACACCGACTTTTGCTCTTCAGCTGTAAATTCAGGAGGGACTAGCTTCGGGAAAGCAAGCAAGCTAGCAGTACAGGCTAGCTCCGCGGCGAGGCTAGCTTGCTAGCATAACTGCTGCCGTTATTGTGGCCCGCAACGAAACTCACAGCTAGCATCCGTCGCATGCACAGAAAGAGAAAATGGTAAGAGCTGCTGCTGTGATAATTCTTCAAATTATTTTTTTCAGTGTTATAGTGTGACGGTTAATATTTCAGTTTTGTTGTATGAATCGTTAACGGTCCATGTAGCTAGCTTATCGTGCTACCGGGTTGACAGCTTGTGTCACCTGGCTGCCTGCGGTCCCTGGTGTAAAGAGAGACAAATACAGGGTTTGACCAAAACCAATGCATTTTAAATGTGAAGATGCTCTTTAAATGATTACAGAACTACACTCAGAGTTTCTCCAGTAGAGTAAAATGCCGCTCTCGTTTGAAAACACTTATGCTGTAATATTTTTCTCCTCAACAAAACGTCAACGTTTGACTTGTACAGCTGTTTTGGAGGAATATTTAGAGCCCCTTTTAATGAAAACACGCCTTTCCTACTGTACTGACATTGAGTATGTTGACTTAAGGGAAGTGGCTAGTCAGGTAGCTACAGTATCTTCTGAGAGTTATGGATGAAGATAAGTGCAGAATTTCACACATTGTGTAGTTAGATACAGGGACACTTACCTCACATAGATGACAACATGTTTATTTCTATTTTTGGCAAATCGAACAATATATTTGTTTGTTTAACTTTTGAAATGTCAGGCACTTTAAGGACACGAAAACGTGCTTTCTTACTTTGCAGTAGACTGCAAAAAACATCATACTGCATTTATATGGGCAGTAGTTACCATCGTGATCTCAGTGTGAATGGTCATTTTTGCTTTTACTTTTTCACATAAAATATTATAAAGTTGATTGTGTGAGTTTTGTAATGTCCTTAATGTCTGTACCAAACAAACATGTCCCTTTTACTTCTTGAGAATATGATTTGTTGTCCAGTGGGTCTCTGTAGCAACACAACACTTATGGTGTTTTTTTGTTTGTTTGTTTTTTGGGGGTTTTTTCCCTTTAATTGATAGGACAGTTGAGAGAGATGGGATATATGGAGGCAGGGAGTGGGGGAATTACATGCAGCAAAGGGCCACCGGGGGAATCAAACTGGGGCTGGCTGCAGCAAGGGCTGTAGCTTCTGCATATGGGACGCCTGCTCAACCCAGTGAGCTATACAGCGCCCCAAAAAGCCTCATGTTTTAAGACACTAGCCCTAGGCTGCTGTTATCCTTTGTCGCATATGAATATCTGTGGCTGCATTAAAAGATTACAATGAATAATTTGTGTGAGAGCTTATTAGTTTCTACTATTGATAGAAAACGTAGTGATAAATAAGATTCTTGCTTACATGTTGGCAAACTGTGTATTTGTCCTTGTGTAGGTTTACCTGTTGAATCCTATAGAGAACCTGAGAAGCTACATTAACAACCGTCCACCATTGGTCATCTTTATGATCAGCGTCAGTGCAGTGGCCATCGCCTTCCTGACCATCGGTTACTTCTTCAAGATCAAAGAGATAAAGTCTCCAGAGCTGACAGAGGTGAGACATGTGTACGCAGTTATCTAAAAAGAAACAAAATTATATTATGTGCTCTTTCAAGCATCACTGAAGCAGCAGTAAAACATGGTCATGGCTAATGGCAAATATCAGGCCATGACCTCTGTGACAGGCTTTATATCACAAAAATGCATTTATGTCTATGAACTGTACAGCCCTTCGTAGCATCTCCCACATCAGTCTGTAAGACTAAAAAAAGATCCTGACAGTACATAAAGATAACAATGAGGAAATACAGGCTTACTTGATATACTGTTCAAGTTGTACAAAACATTTGACCTTCTCTCCACCTGACTGTAATGTATAGATGACTATAAAGATAGTAATTAGATGGATCGAAAGGTAAAATTAGAACCAAACAAAATTCAACCTTTGCATATCTGAAGAGGAAACAAATGCAAATCAGAAAGACTGTTGGTATCATACTTAGACTTGTGTATACAGGTGAATATAAATATGGCTACTGTGTAGATTATTTGCATGCAGCGTAAATCAGATAATAAATATTGATATGTTGTCACATCCAAAAACAATAAAAAACACACTTCTTACTCTACTTAATACTGTCTTGTCAGGACTGGAACACCTTCCTTCTGCGCTTCAATGAGCTGGATTTCTGTGTGTCGGAGAATGAAACGATAAAACATGGCCTGAACGAGTCCACCACCCCAGAGAGCATGGTCGTGACCAGCGGCCAGGCTCGTTCCAGCACCCAGGCTCCCCTCCTGCTGGAGGACTCGGGTCCCATCAACATCTCAGTCCCCATCACCCTCACGCTAGACCCCCAGCGCCCATTTGGAGGGTACTCTCGCAATATCACTCACCTGTACGCCACCGTGCTGGGGCAGCAAGTCGGTCTGTCTGGTAGGTTCTCTGTCTCATCACCACCAGTCTATTTGTCGGGAAATTGTTTATCTGTGTGTGGAACTTGTTTGATATCCCAGGTTCAAAAACCGAGGTCCATATGGGAGAGGGTTTGTTTGAGGGTTCAGCTTACATTTTAGTTCAGGTAAAAGTAGGAATGCATGCATGTTTGTGGTCCATATCTGTCAAGTGCTGCTTGAGTCCTGAATCACAAACCTGTTTTGCTTAATTTCACTTCATGAAAAACATGTGCGCATCAACAAAGAGACAGAAATGTGTAGTTTGCAGAGCATAGCAAACACCACCAGACTCTGTACGTTGCAGGTTAACATCCACATGCCTGTGCTGAATGTGGTTATGCAACATACCAGAGTAAGGACAAGGACAATAACTTGCACAGATGATACATTTTTTGTCTTTATTTTTGTTGAACTTCACATTATATTCGTTGTGACTGACACCGAAGAAATTACTTTTTTTCTGCCTTTATACTAGGGCTATAAAGTATGTTTTTCCCTTCTGGACTTTATTTTATTTTGTCTATACAGGCACCTTTAAATTTTGTGAGAAAGGTTCTGTATAAACAAAGTTTAGTATTGTTTTATGTATCCATGTACAGTTTTTACCATTAATGAAGTAATATTATTTGTCTAAATAACTTAGTATATATGGTGGTGAAGAGCAAGTAGAGCAAACATTTAATCATTTGGTCACTGGTTTTAATTTCAACACCTTTGTATAGTGATTTACCACAGTGAGCAATTGCAGCCTTATGCAACATCAAGCTGTTGACATACACAGCAAAGTCGTGCATATAGTTAAAGCAGCTAAAATTAGATGTCACACCTGTATCAGAGGTTAGCTTTGAAGAAAATGAAATATGCTTAGGACATGGTGAGCTCATCACTGTTGTGAGGATGAGTAAAATGATCAGTTTAAACATGTTATTCCATTACCTAGTGACAGAGCAAAATGAAAATATTGTATCTCTGTCTATTCAGAGGAGATTAATTTCCACAGGTAAGGTCACATCATTTTATTTTTCACCACCCGACGCACTGACACTAATCCCACCCAGATTAGCTGTGTATGTGGATTTAGCTTCCTGTCTGTGAGGATACTTTAGCTTCGTGCACCTGATCTGTTTTGATTAACTCTTGACGTCTTTGAATCATTTCATGCTGAGGCTGATGGATAACTCGCCGTGGTTAATGAACACATGATGCTTCACATACGTACCGTCCTCTGCAACGACGGAAGGCAACAAGAAGCTATGTAAATATTGTATTACACTGAGTCGATAGTGCTGGCTGAATTAACTCTGTATGAGCAGGGAAGAGTCTTCCTTGGAAATGTCGATAACATCTGTTATTTAAGTCTTGCGAAATCAATTAACAGATTTTTTTCACCAAATAAATGGGTTGTATTCTGTATGTTAGACAGTATTTGAACATCTTTGTCTACTTCTCCATCCAATTTACCTTCAAATGTGATGAAATTTTGAAAAAAAATTACCCAGATCGATGACTT
>OMNW01034767.1:2912-57312 GCA_900303245.1 Selene dorsalis | reverse complement strand
CTTCAGTGTGTCTGGAACTGGGAATCTTGTCAAGGTGGAAGGAGTTAAGCAGTCAGCAGTCAGCAGTCAGCAGTACTGGGTCTGGCTTGTTGCTATCTCTTCCAACATGACAATGAACAAAAACATAGGTCGCTCCTAGTGAACAACTACCTCCAGAGGACCGAAGCCTGCACAAAGCCCTGACTTGAATCCCATTGAAAATCTGTGGGGTGGACTGAAGACTAAGGTCCAAGGCAGAAAGTCATCAAATCTGGAGGAGCTTGAGAGATTTCCCAAAAAAGAATGGGCTGAGATTTCACAAGAGATGTGACAGTGACTTGTTGAAAACTAAAACAAACAACTGCTCGCTGTTATTCAGCAAAAAGGACACACAGCTGACTATTAGAATCAGGGGGGTTAATCATTTTGACCCTGGTAGTTTTTGGTGTTTGTGAAATAATTCCATTTCTGTGTGCAAAGTAAATTAAAGCAAGTATTCAAAATAAAGCTGTGATGTTTGAAAAGGCTGTGTTAAAAATTATTTGCTCTGTTTAACAGCACTTGGGAAATAGTTACAAAAAAGTGAAATTTTCATAGGAGAGCTAATCATTTTGTCCTCAACTGTACCTTGTATAGTTCCTTGTATAGTTCCTTGTATAGTTCCTTGTATAGTATTGTCCCCTTTTAAAAAACATCAAATTTCTTAATGTGAACATTAAGGACAATAAAAACTGTGATGAGGTGATACTGGGTGAAAAGATCAGGGAACTTTTTATTCTTAAACTCTGACAGAATAAATTCTCCCAAAAAATGATTTCTATACAAGTTAGAAACTGCTTTGCTCTGCTCTGTTTACGTTCTTTCAGTTCTCAGTTACACAGAGTGCTTGGACCTTTGATTAACATTGCATTCCTGTTGTTTCTTCATATTGGAAGCCTTGGAACCAAATCTATGCCATGAAAAATTTAATTTCTATGAACATTTTCAGGGCCACAGTACATTGATTGTTATTACCCTGAGTTACGGTGGAGAGTGTCCGTGTCCCATAGTAAGAAACTACTCAGGACATAAATTATACAATAATTGCAAAGCTGGAAGTATGTGTAATGATTCATTGGGAAATTTTTAAGGTGATTACACTCAATGAGTTCAAAGCACTTATGACAAGACCATTAAAGTGGCTATTTCTGCTGAACAGATGACACCTTAAGGTGCTGAAAAAAATTCACAGCTGGAAGAGACTGGAGGGTGGGGGGAAGTATATGGGATGTGCTGGGAGCTTGATGGGGATGACAGAACACACTAGACAAGCTAAAAATGCATTAAACTATTTAATGTTTAGATAAATAACTAATTTGCCATTTTTACATTTACACATCACAACAGGCAATAGGCATGTTAGCATTGTAAACTGCATCGTATGATCAGCTTTACCATGTTTACCATCTGACTTGAGCAGGTTAACAAGTGTATGTATGATGATGGATAGAACAAAAAAACAAAAAATGCAGCTGTGGCTGATGGAATTTTTGTTACTTAAAGTTAGTTATGTCTCCATTTTGTATAATGAACAAACAAACAAACAAACACTGTGCATAATATGAGTGCATTTAGCTACCAAGGAAATGTTTGTGTGATTACATCTCTGGGAAGTCTGGGAGAAAGACGAGAATAACTACAAATTATCCACCTGAAAAATGAGGCGCTGACGTGAAAAGCAATTCTGATTCTCCTGAGTCAAAGTCAAATAATGTGGTCTTGACAAGTTCCTAGTCTGCATAATCACTCCTGTCACAGCAGGTGAAGGGGAGACCATGAAGAATTTCCACCGGAGTCATCGTTGCCATTGTACAGAGCCTTGTACTTAGCCCTGTCACCTACAATTAATGTCAATGAGAAAGTGTGGCTTAGCTGACACTGAGTTTAACTCTCTGACAGGCTGTCAGCTGCCGGGCTTTCTCTATCCCTGTGCCGCCCTGTGTGGATCACAAAAGGGAGTCAGAGATGGCAGACTGAGGTATATTTCTCTTATATTTTCTCAAACCAAGCATGTAAATGTGTTAGTGAGGATAGAAAAAAGCTGGATTTAAGAATAAAGAATGACAAACTAGACTGAGAAAATTCTTTCCCTTGCTTTGTCAATACAAGTAAGCAATGAAAAGGCTTCTTCTGTGGCTATATTGTCATAGCTGAATACTAGATGGACGCTGAAGTGTGACAGAGAGCATGAACCTGCTTTTGGAGGAACGTTTCAGATGTGAACACATCATAGTTGTTTATTTTTTCAGCACTATATCAGCACTTTATTTTCATTAGTGTATTAACTGAATGCGTATGTATCCCACTGCACACCCCAGCCTTCATAAAGTGATCACATCACAGGCTTCGTTGTGAATGGAGAACACTCTCGACCATAGTTTACAACTAGTGTGATAGTCATCGTCACTGACTCTGTTGAGCCAAGAGTTTGAATTTTCCTACTCTTGTCTGTGATCAAACCACCAATGGCAGTCAGTTTTACCCAATCACGGAAGAAGAGTTGGACAGCTCTTCACAGGGTGGGTGGGATGATGCCGCATTAGACAACCTGAAATACGGGACAAACCCCCGCCCTGTATCGATTCAAAATGGGACACGCTATTTAATCCTCAAATGGAAACAATACATTATTGTTTCCAGATTAATCGCATGCATTAACACGAGACTTGTTTCTTTGTTTGTTTGTTTTTTGACGACTTGGTTATTTTTACAATACAGTTTGATTAAACCATGTGGTCTAATTTTCATTAACTCAATATCTTCTTTTGCATGGACAAGGATTGACTCAAGGATGAACTGCTTAGATTTTGATGGTCAAAGGTCAAAGGTCACAAGTCAAAATTTAACACTCAACACAGCATTTATAAGAAAATCTCATACAAATGGCAGATTTTACTTTTGATAATTTTAAAAGAAGCCACAATTTTAGTTGTTTCATGTGAGTTGTCTGGTCTCCCCAAAGAAGAGGTGTAAACCATGAAACACTTTACTGATTCAAATCACTTCATTTGGGTCTTTTTAATTATTAAGGGTATCTAACTTTAGTAAGTTCAGTTTGTTTCATAAGCTAAGTGGTTCAATCACTGTTCAAAGGCTCTTCACTATGTACTGGTGCTGTCACGACAGACAGCAACTGTCATAGCTCTGAGTATCATCACAACCTTTGTGACTAAAAAAGCAATTAGCTTCCATTATCCCACCCGCCAAGTTTAACAGAGGAAGGGGAATTTCAAGTTCTCACACACCATGGTTTGTTTTAAATGAGCACAGCGTGCTAATGTTAAGATGATAGTGAATTATTATGAACAAGCTAAAGGAACAAATGTATGTGCATAGACTGTAGCTTCATTCATCAAAAACTTTTGTAAGAAAGTACAACTTATTTTATAGATTTCTATTCTATTTCTATTCTAATTCTAAACCTGGGCTACACGGTGCTGTACAGTAAAGAATAACTGAGCTATAGCTACAGCGTGACACAGCAGCTCCCCTCACAGCAGTGATAACTGCAGCAGCAGGAGGAGGAGGATAGTGACTCATCTAAATTATAATTGTAAATGTATGTATTGTTGATCTAACCTGTCTGACCTCCTCCTCACATGGACATTGTTCCTGCTAGATACTCTGTCAAAACATGACGACTTATGTAATCATTTCTAGGGGGGGACAGGTTCCTTTAAATGTCCTTTTAACAAGAAGGTAATATATTGTGAATCACAGAGCTGACATCAAAAGGTTTACAGCCTGTGTTCTCAGCTAGAAGTCAGCTGATAAACACTTGATTCCTACGTGATGACTGACCACTGGGAGTATATTTTGGTGTTTTTCTGTTACATTCCTACTAAAATCACTAATAAGTCTTCCAGTCTTTTCATTTTCTTTCCTCACACAATGGCCCTTTGATGGTTTATTCTTTGATTTATTCTTGCCCAACATGTGAGAAAACTATTCTGGCACATGACAGTTTAATAGGTGTTCTTATTATCTTTACCAGAAATTTGCTTAGTTGTCATTTGTGACAGCTCAGCAAAGTGGACCTTGTGGTGAGACTGCTTGTTTTAATTGTGGTAAAGTAGGTCATTTCAGATCCAAAGTTCACCTCTCATTTGTAGCAGAAATACTTTCTGCCTTTTAGAGTTTTATATAGACTGTCCACTGTCATCATTTTGGTATTATCGAAGAATACTTTCATGTGTCAGTTATCAAATAGATGTAGAAGATATATTGAAAATCACAATATGAGATTAGTGTGGAAATATAGAGCATCACCATTCATTCACTGGTTCTTTTTATTTCTCAGTGCAGGGGCTAACCAGGCCTTCGTTTAGCCATTTGTCACTTCTATGTCTCACATTCGATTCAGTAATCATGAAGTGTTATTTGCTTCTTGTAATGTTCAGAATCAAACTGCCATGTCTTGATTTGTTTCATTGTTCATTTCATTAGCTCGAGCTCAAGAAAACAAGATCTAATGAAAAGCTACAGTGAAAATACTGTGCCTGTTGTAATGTGCATTCTGTGGTCTTAATGGCATTAATGTTTCGTTTTTCAGAGGCTAACGATGCATTGTGCTTCTACCTATTTGTGCATGGAGGCAATGTCTTTGCATTAAGAGACGTTTTAATCTGCTTTGTCTCCTGTGTCTGCTGGCTGTGAAAACAGACTGCATGTAATATTATCCAGGCTCAGGTACGGCTGTTGCTATAGCAATTGTAATTACAAAAGGTTCATTAACTCACAACAGTTTTGCCAGTCAAAGGGGTGGGGGTGGGGGGGTGGAGGGGTTCACATTAACAAAATTTACATATTGAGGAAATTAACGCAATTGGCATGAAACCAGGGTCATTAAAATGAGAAGAAACCCAACAATGAGGAAACAGAGCTGCAGGAATGTGTACATGGGAGGAGGATAGAAGCAATGCATGTGCACCACAGTTTGTTCTTCTTAGTTTGGAATTCTCCTGCCTTATTTCCTTAGGTTGATCTTGTCCACTGACATCATGGCAGCTGCTGCACACTTTGGGTGCTCATGTGCTTGAGAAAACAAATATGGAGTGATTTACAGAGACTATACAATAATCTTATCAGTAGTACAACCTGGTCCAAACTATCAGTAGATATCTTTTAAATGAAGGATCAAAATGCCGTATAATTACTGCATTACTGTTATTGAGTGTGTGTAATCATCATTTATACTTTGGCGCTGTTATAAGTATGTTTGTTCAACTTCTATATTATATTATATATATTTCCATAACCATTAAGCATCCTGCTCTACACCAGAGAGTGAGAGACCCACAGATTGACTAGACGTTTTTTCTAAATCCCTCTAAAATTCTCGAATGCATTCCAAGAACACATATTTCGATTACTGAGATTCAGTGGTTGTGTCCCAATCCCTCACTACTCACTATATAGTGACTACACCATTTTGTATTGATGTCCAAAAGTATAGTGAGAATTAATATACCCTATATAGTATATACCATATATAGTGGACTCAGTATCCCACAGCGATGCATATGGTCACTAAGCAAGCAATAAATACTATAATGCGTAGCGGTTGCACATCGCAGTCATGATCGTGGTCGGCATTGATCTGGAACCTTATAATTATGCAATTGGAATAATTTAATAAAGTGCACCAGAGTAGAGTTTTTTCATTTTACTGATGAGCTCATTATATAGTCCTCTATATAGAATTCCCAATAGGGAGCAGTGAATGAGTGAGTGATTTCAGACACAGTCAGCCTCATGTTGGCACTTACTTTCTGCTCCTCTTTGTCCCAACAGATCACTAACAACTAAATTAATGAATAGGTCAATAAGTGTAGTGCCAGTGTCATTTATTACATCATAAAAAATATTGATTTATAATTTCAAAGCAATTAAAGCCATGATATACACTGTGGTGTGTTTCCCTTTTCAATATACCCTTTATTACTATAAAAACACACTGAATTAACTCAAGTGGCATAATAACACCATACACAGTTCAGATATTTAAAAACCAACCTATTTAACAACCTGAAAGTGTTTTTAGTGCCACATTCTAAAATGAATAGTAGGCATTTCATAAATTCTTGTTGCATGAATATGAGGTTTGGAAAAGTCATTTTGATTCAGAGCAGGAGCTGAGTCCATCTGCTGATCAATTCACTCTTACAAAATCAAAATTTAATTTACTCCTACACCTAAGTGGAGGAAACTCCTCTGGTCTCATGTGTGTGATTTCTAAAAATTTAGACAGTGAAAATGAACTGATTAATGAAAGTAGAAGTTGTTCAAATTGATATGTATGACATGACATTTATATATTGAGACATAAAAACTTGAAGTGTAACCACCAATGGTCCTGAATCATTTGTGGTGAAGTAACTCCAACACAGAGCACAGCTTATCAGTGAGAAGGAGTGTGAGGGAAGTGAAACTAGTGGGATTCCTTTGCATGTCTGCAGCATCAGGACCTCTAGTCAGTGTCTTACAAGAAGTCACCACTTGCTACAAAACATTCAACATACTATGATATCTGCAGTCAGAGGACAAGAGATGAAGACTGAGGATATATATGACATCTATAGATGAACCGGTTATCAGTTTTAAACTATTTGACAGTAGAAATGCCAGGTGGTTAGTATTACCATTTAAATTCTAATTGTCACCATAACCATGGTCAATTACCATGGTTAATGACCGTAGTCAATTTGATTTACATTAGGTTCTGTATGGCATTAACCAGGAATAGGCTCTCAGATGCATGTGCAGGAAGGACTGCAGGTTTGTTATGTGTCAGTCATGACATGATGGAAGGTACTGCTGCAGAGATTCACCTAAGCACAAGGTTTTACCAAAGTTAGTAAGTGTTAGAATGTTTTTTGAAAATGTATAAACCTGCAGAAAAAGGCAAATGAACTTTCCCATAGAATAAGAAAGCAGGGTAGATCAAGTTCCACATACTGCATGTGAGATGGATACTTTCAAGTTTTAAATGAAAATCTTACATTCTCATGAACATTTGAATGAAATCCTTCCTTGCTTGGTTTTAGACATGCCTTTTGGCTTGCATGGTTTTACAAATTCAACACGGTTGAATTAGTAAAACTAGTATCCATATTTGTCAACATGGTGAGAAAAGCTGGGGGAAAGAAGACTTTGCAGTTTAAACAGTGGTTGGGCCCTCAGAGGTGTCTGAATTACATGGCTATCTCTTCTACTGAAATGAAGAAATATACCACCTAAAGCAGACAGGTAACTTGTTTTTCTGTATTTGTGGAAATGCTCACTCATTCCTTTCAGGCAGCAGCTGGGTATGAAAGTGTGAATCCATATATTTATTTGTCTGTGGTAGTGAAATAATGAAAGAAACATTCTAAAGTATTCCTAAAGAAAGAAAGAAAGAAAAAGGAAAAAATGAAAAAAAAAAATCCTGATATCCTGCATACATGATAGAGTTCAAGACAATGCATTTTCTCCTGCATATCACAGAGCACAAGGATTGCACCCAAAATACACAACTCATAAAAGTTCACAAGGATTATTGTACAAAGCACCAACAGTGGTATCCACAGTGCTAGGGGAAATGTAGTCCAAAGGTGAACAGGACAGTCCAGGCACACTTGAACACACACACACATTCACAAGGAAAACGAGGCTTGAATGCTTAACTCAAAGGACAAAGACAAAGGGCAGAGAACACTGGGGTGAGGGGACAATGAGATAAAGGTGAAACTCATTAGGGGCGGGGCAGCAGGTGATCACACAGGCAGGAAAGCAGAGAAAGACTGGAAATCAAGGGACCCAAAGTGAGACAAGGGGTAAGTGACCAAACTAGAACAGAAAGTGAATAAATGAACTGAAGCAACAAAATAAAAGAGACAGGCATGTCATTCCACGCCAGTAGCTCTTTCAGTGAACGTGAAGAGATGACTCACCGACACTTGTGTTCTATTTGTCCTCTTTGTTGAGACATTCAGGCTGCCAGACAGTCTAATAGCAGTCTAATATTAACATAGTTACAGGTATTTCTTGCAACCCTCTTGAAATACTGACATTTCACTTCAGAGCTCCTGCAGCAGTAAGAGTGAGGTGACCCGCAGTCCAGGATATGCAGACAATATGCTCACCAACTAGACACCAACAAGAATACTCAGTGGCAACTTGCTCATCCCTAACACCAGAAACAAGGAAGGGGAAGCAGCTTTTAGTGTATATGCCCCACAAAAATGTAGCCCCTGCTTGATACAGTTAGACATGCCACATCAGAAGCCATTTTTAGAAACAGATTAAAAACGTATCTTTTTTCGACAACGTTCTGTTGAGTTGCATGTGTGTGTGTGGCTGTGTGCACATGTGCAAGTGCACTTTCGGATTGATTATTTATTGTAACTATATTGTAATTACCTGTTATGAAGCACAGTCTGCCTTATGCATGAAATTCGCCTTATAAATAAAGTTTGAATTGAATTGAATTGAATTGAATTGAATTATATTATGCACAAGGAAATACAGTTTTGGTGTGTAGATTTGAGGAAAGAGATAATGAAATGTGCCAAAAAAAGTAAATGCGGGGTGAGTCAACGACTAAATAATAATATCTAAATAACTACAAAGTTAAAATGATATATTTATTGAAAATGGACACACAAGCAAGTGTGAGTAATGTAGATTCATCCACATTAATATGAGACTCTTTTATAACCAAAAGCAACCTTTTGGGGGGGTGTCTATAATTTGTTTTTTAACAGGCTGACAATCATGTGAAAATGAAATGAACTCATTAGTGGTTCGCTCTGATTGTACCGATAATACACACGCTCAGACACCCAAAGTCGACCTGTGTCTCCCCTTCTGCTTCTCATGGAGCTCTACACCATTTGAATGGAGAAGAAAGCCCAGAGAAAGCCGTTACCTCCAAGATGTAGAATGTGTATTAGGGGCCATTCACATGTAGCCTATGCGCACAACTCCTTTATTTTCTCACAATCCGAAGGCGGAGGAGGCGCACAAAGATCTCAACTTTTTCAAATGCTGCAAGTGCACCACATGTCATGTGATAAGAACTGACCAATCAGCTCCATGGACCTCCTTCTCCAGCAACAATATGTGGTACCCAGCTGTCAGTGTTTGCTTGCTTTCAGCAGCTCTTTCTCAGCGAGCGGCAGTTTAGTCCTCCCCCCAGTCCAGCCTTGGCTCTCTACTCCATAGCTGGCTGTAGCAGCAGTGTGAAAGCAGTACCCCGACCCTCTACATTTCCACTTCTTTTTTACCGCATTTTTAACTTGTATTACACATTATGTAGGAAGTCGCTCCTTTCTCTCTCCTCTCCACATGGCAGGGGTGCAGAGTCCTCTTCTGTACTGACTGAAACTGACAACAGACAAATTGAGCAGTAAAGCCACTGAGAGGGATTTACGGTGCTGGAAATCTATTCAGCTCTGTTTTAACTTAATTCTTGGTTAAAGGGATGGTTCAACATTTTGGCAAATTTGCCTGTTGCCATAATCTCTATAGTCATATGAGTAGGTTCATTACCTTTAATTATAGTGTATGTTGTTTTGAGATCCACGGGGCAGAGATCTGAGCTGCTCAGTGAACACAATGGAGGTGAATGGTACAAGGTCCAATGTCCCTCAAAACTCATCAAATACACAATCCAACAACTCCAAAACACTCTCACGGATAAGTTGTGACCTGCACATTCACCCAATATGAAATAATAATGTAACATTATGAGACGTAGCTGTTTTCAAGACCAATGCATAGCCAGAACTACATTCCAGACATGGCTGCTAGGCGGGGTGATTTCAAAAGTGCAAGTAGTTCCAAGTATTTGCTTCATGTGTTGTATACATAATTATTTCATAGCGATGCGAATGTGTAGGTCACAACTTGTCCACGAGAGAATTTTGGAGTTGTTGAATTGTGTATTTGATGAGTGGCAGGGGACAGGGGACCTGTACCGCAGCTCACATCTCTGCCCCACGGGTCTCAGAACAACATGCACTGATAATTAAAGGTAACGAACCTACTCCTATGACTATAGGGATTATGGCAATAGGCAAATTTGCCAAAATATTGAACTATCCCTTTAAGTGACAGTGAGGCACACCACTAAAATGTGACAGGTGGTTTTTGTTGCTTAGTAACAGCAGACATGACAGTAGCGCAACCTCCCAAGTGCCTTAGATAAAAGTATGGAAACGCCACAGCTGGTGTTTTCCACACATTTTCTATGCTAATGATTGATTAAGTGATTGACTGATTAATTGATTACTCTAATTACAGTCTCTTAGAATCAGAATCTACATTTATATACTACTGATGTTTGTCTCTATTCTAAATACCTCTGAAGACTCTTCTCTTTTTACAGTAAACAACTCTGAAGACTCTTCTCTTTCTTACAATCTAAATCTCAAAAGACCTATGATGAGTCTTTTATTATGCTACTGAAATATAAAACTAAGAATACTACAATTACAATGATATTAAAGTGTTACAAATGAACTGTATTGAGTTGCAGTGACATGATGAAGATGAGAGGGAGTCAAGCATTAGTCCCGGGGTACAAAGGATTAATGTGAGAGACGAGTCAGGTCATTAGAAGGGTCTTTCCTGAACTCGTGAATATGGATTGATTAAGTTTTACATGTAAACATGGTTATGTAGCTGGAATGTGGCTAGAATGTCCTCTCCTGTTATTGGCCAGAAGCTACAGAAGGATGACCTTGACAAGAACAGCTCTGAGATCAGGAGATTTAGAGATGGAAACAGTAATTCCTAATAAAGCGTTTAGTTATGCTAGGTGTTCCTGTGTTCCTCCTGTTGTCCCGGCGTTCTTGTAAGTTGAAATAAAGATCTCTTGTTCACCGACCTGCTCCTCTGAAGTCTGCATTTTGAGTCCAGTCCTCTTCGAAACCTGACACCATCCACACTTGGCCCTTTGTGATTCATGCATATTTCATGCATCAGGTGATCTCAACAACTCTGATGCCAGTAGTCACACTGCCCAACCAAGTAATAAGTGGTATCAGAGGCCTTGTCCATGACTCCTCCAAGACTAAATATCTTAGTTTCCTCACCAGTCAGTCTAACTAAAGAACTAAAGAAGCCTGTTGGATGAGAAGCAAAACATCATCAAGAATCTAGATCCAAGTCAACTTCCCTTCCCACGTTGATGCAGACGTTTGCCCTAGACTCCCTATGTCTGTACTGAGACTTGTGGTTGTGGGAATCCCACTGTAACTGTATCATCTGCAAATTTCACAGTGCAACTGCTCTGATGTTTGGTTTCACAGTCATAGGTGAGAGGAGAGTACAGCAGAGGTGGATGACAGATGAGATTGCATCAGATGTGGAACAGTTGTTTCTATAGTAATACTGCTTATAGATCCACATTGGTGATGATGCCATCCTGTATCTAGACCCTCACAAACCATTCAAAAATTTCATGATTATCAGGGTGAGAGAACGATGATCATCCATGCCTGACACTTGATTTTTCAGTGAAGAGATGATGGCAGTGGTCTTGAGCCATATCTGCATCAAAGCTTGAGAGAGGAAGGTGTTAAAAAGTCTGCCGGTATCTCAGTCAGCTCTTGACCTCAATCTCTCTGAGCCAGTGCCACATTGTTTTCTGGGCATGCTGCATTGACTCTTATCAGGGACCCCCGCATCCTCAGTTGGATACTTTAATGTTGGCCTTAATGTTCTTTCACATGATCTAGGGGTCAATCAAGAACTGTGTGTAGATTATATACATTTTCTTCACATGTCTCTAGCTACAGTACCTGTGCTGTAAAATGTAATCATGCTAGGAGGTCCTTCCTCTCTGAAGGCCCATTATGACTGCTGATTATTGACCCATCTTGTCACATCATGTACAAGTTTACAGTCTGTATTGCCATTCAAGCACATGATCAATCACCATGGCAGTAGGTTCTGACTTGCCAGACGCAGCCTTTGCAGACTTGATAAATCATCCATAGATCGAAGTACACTCTGTACCAAAGGGCTTTGAACAAAATACAGTCACCTATGATCAATGAGGCTCTTGACCCCCTCTCTCACAGGTTCAGCTTCAGCAGCAGCTCCACTAGATGAAAGCACCAAGAGAGAAGGAAAGGGGGGGGGGGTGAAAGGGGTCAAGGCAAAGCAGTGTATGGAGTGCAGGGCAGAGGAAGAGTTGAGGCCAGTGCTATCACTGAAGAGGTGGCTCAGCTGACTGCCAGGGTGGTCTAATTTGTGATGTATCCTGAATGAATGACAGCCAGGACCAAGAGGCTGACAATAGAGAGTATTGGTACAGTGCATACTGCCAGTTCACCATCTGGCAACACAGATGTCTTGGAAGTGGGAACCGGGTGATGATACCAAGCCACTGTGTCTGGCAGATCAGAAACAAATTCCCTGACCCCTTTGGCAAATATGTTGGCTACAAAGAGACATCCTTTACGTGAAATCAAAACCTGTGCTTGTGAGACCTCATTGACTAAAATAAAAAAGTAAAAAAGTGTTGTTGAATGCGATCAGAATATGAGCTCATTACCTACAAAGAAAAATTACCTTCTTTTGTTTTTTTACAAGCTGCTTTAGTTTATGAACCAACATGGCACAGATTTCAATGTCATATCTTTTAACAGATTTTACATTGTTATTTTTTGTACTGTTTTACAAGGATTTCAATAGACCTTTATGAGAAATAAGTGTCTAAGTCATATTGAGGGTTTTTCCTCCTCCCATTGTCTGTCATGTAGCTGAAGTCATGTTCTTTATGGAGAGAGGATTAGAATCTACACAGACACGTGAACCAGTGGGTAAAGGCATCACATGGCATCAGCAGAAATCTAATGGAGTATTAACATCTGCACCATATCGGCAGAAAACAAATCAGGCAGAAGAAATGTAATGAGATGAAACTCAGTGGCATATAATCCACAGAGTAAGAGACTGAGCAGTTCTATGTTGCACTAGCCAGCTGTTTTTCCTGAACTTGAAAAAATCCAGTTTTTCATACTGTGCACGTGCAACTTGGAATATCATGCAGAACAATCTGAAGCGTACCTCTTCTTTATCATAAGGGCAATTTAAATACCCAATTTTATTTTATTGTATGTGATCACATCGTCCTGATTTCAGCCTTCAAGAGCTGCCACTACCTGTCTGTTCTGCTGCATTGAGCTGTCAACAGTGACTTACTGGTAAGTTACACTTAACGTTAGTTTGTTTACTGGGCTGGGTTTGTTGAAGGGGCTACTGATTAGTCTAAACAGATGAGAGGTCGAGCAACAGAGGTTCGATCGATTGTTCAATCGTTATCGTTTTGAATCAACCAAGTCGCTGACTTTACTTTCACTTTCGTCGATTTACCAACTGCAGCTTTAACATTTCGAAGTGAGCAGCAGACGTGTCATCTGCTTCCTCTAAGAGCTGAGAGAAAGACAATTTGTTCCCATCAGTATTCATCGTTAAACCAACATGATACAGGATCTTCATCCAACTGCTCCACTTCATCTTGATGGTGAAGCTTGCTGCTGTGTATGTGGCTCATTCTGTATCCCACACATGCCATGCCTTGGTTGATCACTATCATGTTTACATCAGTAAAACACACAGTCTGTTGCAGCATCACAGCCAGCGTGTCACTGCTGATTGTAGTTTTACATCCAGGCATACAATAGACTAAGTACTTTATCTGTGTTAAAGGGGTTTGAAATGTATGAATGACAAAGTGCTTCTGTTACATGTAAACTTGTGTTTCAACACATATTCACATTAACAGCCTAAATCACGACCTAACTGAAACACGTGCTATACAGGAGCTCTAACTTCACTCATTCCTACTTTGACTAGTGAAACTGCCATCTCACTTGACACAAAATGGTGGCCACCTGTGAAAACTTTCTAACTTATTGTCATTGTTGGAACATAAATAACTCATTAAAACATAACACAAACTCTACATAAACATTCCTGTTCATACTGACGGTTCATATAATGTAACAGTTTGTGGTACATTGAGCATTCACTAAACCCGGATAAAGCAGGTTAAGCAGGGGAGTGAGGACACAGTCTGTGTTGTTGTCATTCCAGATTGCCTCTGATGAAACAGGAGAGACGCCACCCCCTTTAACTGTCCCCAAAGCAACTAGTCTGAGCACAGATGTTCCAGGTCCCTGACTTTTATGTGGCGAATAAGCACCCAAAATCATTTTAACTGAGAACATAAATAAATATTTACTAAAATGATAACAATACTTATGAGAACTTAAAGTTACCCTATTTTAGGAATACCACATTTAAGACATATTAATTAACACAGAGTGGTACTCACCTAGTAGTTGTAGTTCCACCCACAAGACAAATGGGATAGTGTTATGGCTTCTGCTAACCACTAGTTAGCAGGTCTGACCAACTCTCCAAACAAAGTCCTACAACCAAAACCAGTAGAAGCTGAAACACAATA
Source organism: Selene dorsalis (assembly GCA_900303245.1). Classification (NCBI taxonomy): domain Eukaryota; kingdom Metazoa; phylum Chordata; class Actinopteri; order Carangiformes; family Carangidae; genus Selene; species Selene dorsalis. The sequence goes on along the minus strand of OMNW01034767.1, from coordinate 42,833 downwards.
AAGGAACTAGAGAAGGAGCCATGGGCCAAGATAACAGGGAGATTTCATCCAAAGAGGACAACCCCTCAAGTGATTCAGAGGAGGGCAATTAAAACAGGAGGGGGACTGTGTTGAGACATCATCAATGACTCATGCCTCAAACAACAGACTCTGAACTGGAAGACAAAATAAAAAATAAAATGATAAAATAAACATCATAAGAAACACTTAATACATAAGTGTACATAATACAGGCAGAGTGACTGTGTCACCCACAAAAGATCAGGTCAGTTAAGATATTGCACGCATTACTGCACAGACGTGTGGAAACTGTGCTGTTTACCTAGTTCAACAATGGCCTCTTCTCAGTTAGCAGTGCATTAGCTGGGTGAACAATGACAAAGCTAAAACAAGTAAACAAACAAATGAATCATTTCTCATGTAGACTGGCCACAGTAGTCAACATGTGAGCACTCAGAGTTAAGGTGAAGTGTGGAGCAGCTAACGGCTTCTTCTGGCTCAAGGTTTGAGTTAGCTCTCATAGACCCTGGTCTGTCTCACTGATCTTACAGGTTCTGAGGGTTAGGGTTGGGGTCACTGCACGCCACTGTACCTTATTGATACTGTTATATATTCTTTGCATTATATGCATTTAATCAATGATGATACACAATGCAAGAGTCATGCATGTAACTGGTGGCAGTCCTATTCCAGTCATTTCATGTCTTTACCCCCCTGCTGGTAGCTGTCCCTGGCATGAAGCATGACTTAATGGTCCTCTTAATCTTCATTTATCCTCCTATCCTTTATCCTCATCCACCACAACATTGGGTGGTTTTAATTTGGCCATTTAGCTTCTATTTGTGTTTGCTATTGCTGTCTTTAACTTCTGTTGTATGTCTGACTTATTTTATTTTATCTAAGTTGGTCTTTGCTGACCTAATTTCATTTGGTATTCATTCTTTTATATCAGATTGGTCCTACACCTCCTTCATGCTGAATCATGGCTGGTGAGACCTCATGCATCATCACAATGTTTTCTTTTAGCAGAGACCCTAGGATGGGTCCACGTGCCACCCCTTGTTTTTTTTCTAGTCTGGATTTTTTTGCATCCTTAGGACCTTTAAAATAAAGATCTTGATGATCTGCAGAACAAAACCTGTTCAAATGTGTTCCCATATAACCCATTTTCATGCACTTATTGAGATGACAGGTCAAGGGACCATTTGAAAAATGGTGATGGCTGTTTTTCCCTCACAACATTTTCATCTGACTTTAAATCATTAGGTTTTTAGCCCTCTTCCTGACAAAGTAGCATGACAAGCTTGGTCACACTGGAAACCTGGGGTTGTCTTGAATAAATTGGTATCTCTACCTTTGGCCTCGCTCAAAATTTGAGCATGGTACAGTCTTTGAAAGACAGTCCGACTGGCATTCCTGGCAGCAATCCCACAGGTATCATAGGGGTAATAAAAACATTTTTAAAAAACACATCTAGGAAATGTTTTGTTCTGCAGATAATCAAAATTTTTATTTCAGAGGTCCTAAGGATGCAAAAATCCACACTAGAAAAAAAAATAAGGGGGGTGCACATGGACCCCTCCAAGGGCCTTTACTATTTACTTTATCTGAGTTTACTGACCTTAATGTCTGTTTGGTCTCATGACCTCTTATTTCAGTTTGGTCCTCACTGACCTTTTACTAAACTAAACAAAGATGACAATGGTATAGACTCAGACTCAGAGTCTTTTCTCAGCTTAATTTCATTTGGTTGATGGTCTCCACATTTCTTTTACCATCTTTAACCTTTATTTCTTTTTGGTCTACAACCTTCATCTCTGTCTGGTCTTTGTCTATTTTGTTGCACACTCCTGAATTTGTAAGGCACCTAATCACATCTTTAATTTTCAAAAATGTCATCTTCACTTCATGCACCAGTTTTTTCTCCACCAGCTCCGAGCATTCTCTCATTAAGGAGCCAGACTCAAAAATGGGTATGTCATGGGAGCAGCTTGCTCCTCTCCAGTGCTCTGGTTTCAGGGGATGAAATTGAGAGCACGTCTTCCGGTCATTTTATGAGCAACGATGTGTTAATGCACAAATGGACATCTCTCCATGTTTTGATGCCAGATATTAGAGGGTTACATAAGAGGAGGGTTTCACTTGTGTCCCATCCCCAAATCCCAAGGCAGAATAAAATATAAAATGTTGTCCCATCTTATTCCTAATAGAATGACTTCTGTCCCATCCAGTCTGCTGTCTCCTGCACGCCACTCTGTTGCTGTTTCCCACGTTCCTGTTTCTCTATGCTGCTCTATGCTATTTATGCTGCTGTCTCATCAACTCTGCTATAAGGACTAAGGACATTGAACTGTTAGTGGTTCTCTGTCACTAGCAGGCTGCAGAGACAGCACCCACAGGCCCTTCTCCTTATCTCTGGGGACTTCATTCATGACTCCATCCTCCACACTGCCCACCTTAGGATCAGCTGCAGCAGAACAACATCATTGGAGTATGGAGAGGTCTCAGGACCATCTTTGGGCATGGAAACCCCAACCCCCAGACTGGGCGAGGAAAACAGTGGGTGAATGATCTGGGGCTGGTTTCCCGATAATGTTCTTTCTTAGTGCGCTAAGAAGACTCCAAAGGTATATCTTATCAAAGTTGTTCACCTTCCTACGCCTGGTTCCCAAACTGTTTCTAAGGAGCTTCCTCAAGAATTACTTTGCTACGAATGGCATAAGGTGCGCTCTCCACGAGAAGGTGCTGAAATTGGCTGACATCGATTAAATCGATTTTCACTTCAAATGGAGGCGCATGATTGACAGCGTGTGCGTTCTTTGCAAGTAAAACATCAGTCGGACGTCTACATTATTATCAACTGCAGCTCTTCTACAGTTTCTCAGCTGGAGATGATCAGCAATTTCCAAACTTTTTAGACCATGAATCCCCCGAAGAGCATGTTAATCTGTTATATAAATTAAATATCAGGCTGGACAGCGCAGCACGTCCTTTCTGTGTTTTCTTTTCTTTTTTTATTTAGCCGTCAATATACCCCCCTCTGGTTTTTCACAAATTGCACACTGGTAACACTGATGGCTTGATTTTTTTTTTTTTCACATTTTCAGACATGGTGTCCAGCAGGCAGAAGTTTTGTCTGACAAAATAATGAATGTGGACTAAGTGACTCAGCGGATGGCTGCATCTCTGGTTAAGCACAGGGATGTGTTATATTGCTGCCATGGTTTGGCCTCACAGGTGGCCACCGTGATGGCACATATATAGCCTACCTAATTAGACCCTAATTGTTGGCCTTATTGTTCATGACTATCTCTAATCTTATTAGAATAACTAACCAAATGTCTTGTCTTATTAGTTGAATAAAGCTTCTAGTTCTATTGGCCACACACTTTTTAATGAAGCACAATGAAGCACAGTCACTGTACAATAGGATAATATCATGTTTCATGCACAACACTGATTTCTAAATATCGGTGTTGTGTGGGGCAGCGTGAGTTGAAACATCACTCATATAGCCTAAGAGGAGTCTAAGAGAGCTCCAGATCAACCTTAACAACGAATGTCGTAGGGAAGATGTTCTTAACAAAAGAATGCTTCAGGAAACACATGAAAATGTTAAGACAGAGAAAAAGTAAAGGTAGTGTTACGAAGGCTTTGGGAAACCAGCCCCTAAACTGTTTCTTTAACTGATCTGAGAAGTGATCTGCTGCTCCCCCAGCCCAGTCATTACTGCTGCAGCCCTCCTCCTCATTGACACTGGCATTCTGCTCCACCCCCCCACTCACCTATGGCCCTTTGCTTTCAAAATTCAGGTCACAGCCACCCCTCACTGATCTCCACACTATGGCGACACCCCCCCTCACCCTTACCCTTCAGCTATCTGCTGTTGTTTTAAAAACAGTCATTATAATCCATTGCTTTGAATTCATCGCACTGAAAATCATCCTAGCCAGTAACAGCACTTTTACTGTTGTGGGCGTGTACAGACCACCGCAGTCAACATGTTAGCAGACTTACTTGTGCATTACAGTAATACAGAGATGCTGGTCTTAGGTGATTTCCATTTAAACTGGATAATATCTGACTCCAAATAACCTGAACTTGACACAGCTGATCAATGAGCAAAGCCAGACCTCACTTCAAAGACCTGTTAAAGTCATCGTTGATTGACAAAATTCCGGTAACGGGACAGACAGAATAACCAACTCTGGTGTTTTTAGCCCTGGCACCAGTGACCACTGTCCAGTGGCCTGTGTCAGAAGTGCCAAAGTTGAAAAATCTTGCTCCAAAATCATTCTCAAAAGAAACTTCAAACACTTCAATGAGGCAGTTTTTCTTTAGGACCTTGCCAAAAGTAATACATTATCAAACATGTGAAATATCAAGTCTAGATCTGGCTCTGGATCATTTTACAAATACTCTTTTATCACTTATCAATAAACATGCACCCTTCAAAAAAGATCTTTCACTGATTCTCAGAGCACGAGTCAAGGCCTGGTCCCTAGCAAGACACATTGGCAACCCTGCTGACTGGCTTACCTTCAGGCAACTTGGTAACAAATGCACCTCAGCCATGAGAAATGCAAAAGCTAAATTTCACATGAAATTGCTCTCTAGTTCCTCCACAAACCCATCAAAGTTCTGGATTGCTGTAAATGTACAAAAGAACAAGTCCTCTGCTTCAGTTCCACCTTCCATTATGTTTAATGATTGTATCATAAATAATCCATCAGAGATTTGTGATGCTTTTAATGTACATTTTGTTGCTGCTGGAATCAGTTTAATATCATTCATCCTGATGTTCCTTGTAATAATCAGCTACCGCCTCACGTTCCCTCGAATGCAACAGCTCTGTTTGCACTGCAGCCTGTCTCACCATCTGTGGTCAGGGATGCTCTCCAGGGTATAGACTGCAAGAAATCAACTGGTGAGGACAAAATAGAACCTTATTTTCTAAATCTCTGTGCCTCTTCAATTGTAAATGAAGTCACATATTTGTTTAATCTCTCAATCTCATCTGGAATAGTAACACAGGTCTGGAAAACTGCACATGTAACGCCACTCCAGAAGAATGGTGATAAATCATGTCTCAACAATTATCTCCAAACTGCCATGTCTTGCAAAGATCCTAGAATCTCGTCAACCATCAACTCAAGTCATTTCTCTTGCATAATGATGTGTTAAGTCCTCACCAGTCCGGTTTCCGAGCTAATCATAGCACTGTCACTGCCGTTACATCTGTTACTAATGACACCATTTGTGCTCTGGACAAGGGAAAATATTGTGCTGCTCTTTTTGTGGACTTATCAAAAGCATTTGATACTGTTGACCATAACCTGCTCCGACAAAGACTAATTAGAGTTGGCTTTGATTCAAACACACTCAAGTGATTTCAGGAGTATCTAAGTCAGGGGTGGGCAATTAGTTTTCCCAAGGGGCTGCATGAGAAACAACAAAATATAACAAATATAATGACCTTAATTTTGCTTAATATTAATTTTATATCATTATTCTCTCAAGCTGCTACTGTAAATGTAAGTAAATATTATGACTAAGCAATGAAAAGTTGAAGTGGATTTTGTTCACATATGTATGTAGATCCAAAAAGAACCAACATCTTTTGAGTGTGACTCCTCATGTTTGGATATTTCTCCTCTTTGAGAGAAGAGTGAAACTCCAGCAATGATACTGACTTAAAGTGCTTTGCCAGTATCATATCAGACTGCAGGTTAATGAGCTCCAGCCGAACATCTCTGGGTGCATTTTCAACACTGCAGGTAAAGGGAGAAAAAACCATGTGCATTTAACCCCCAATTGTTTTGAAGTCCTCAAATCACCTTGAAAACTCATAATGCAATGCTCCAGGCATCGATGAGTACCTGTGCAGGTGATCAGCTGATGGCATGACTTCTTTTAGGGTTTGCATGTGAGTCAGAGTGTTACTCTCCAGTTGGCGCGAAAGAAACTGCAGCTTTCTCATGGTCTCCTTGTGTATTAATGTTTGGAAAACCTCAGCCCTGTAATGCACAATCCAGTTGACATCCTTTTTTTCAGGACAACATGGGCTTTCAGAATAATCATTCTGTAGTGGTGTCATATGAATGTAGAAAAAGCTATATGAGCAAAAAAAGAAAGGAAAATAAAAAAACGAAAACAAATTTCAAAAATATTAGTTGGAAACACAGAAAATTACTATAAACTTCTTTTTCGACACTATATAACTGTTCTTTGAGGTCTTATGGAGAATAAGGATAAGAATAAGGGCTCTAACTATGATACTAAATATATTATTTACATTATTTACAAAAATGCCCCACTTGCCTGGCATGAAAACAGTGTGTGTAACCAATGAGGAAGAGGTCTTTATAGGTTTTCTCTTACCTGTGAAAATGCAGCCTTCCCTCAAAGGCCCATTCACAGTCCAGCCGAGCTTGGTTCTTATGGCATATGGTCCATTACCAACGCTGCTCACTACCTCCCACGGCTCCATTTGGCACATTTTCTCCAATGAGCAACCTCAGGTTCGATCTGAGGTTGTTTTATTTTTTATGTAAGGTAAGGCCACCTTTCAAGATACTTTTGTTATAGTATGTTTTCTTTACCTACAGGTATTGTCTTATGAGTGAAAGCATCTGGAAGATTAATAAATTACCACCTAAGTACTGACAGTTCTCTCTTCATCATGGTTCTCAGCAGCATGCCTGTCTTTCGTCCACTAAGCTTCAAATCATTCATCAGTGCCTGTACAAAGCATGGCCGAGGTGCCTGGGTCCAGGAAGGCATACGTCCGCACTATCTCACTTCCCAACTTGGACTTGACTTGGACAGGAACTATTGTGAGCATGCAGTCATCCTCCCCAGCCCCAGTCAGTCAGCTCATGACCCTCAGACTGAGCACAGAGAAATGCACTCATGACTGTCTGACCACCACTGTGTTATCTTTCCTTTTTTCAGCAACCACATCCTTTTTCTTAATGTGGAGAAGTGTACAGTTTGTTAAAGAATACAGCTCACTTTTGCTTTACATAATTTACTCATGTGACCATGCTTGAGATAACTAAGACAAAGTCCCTTGCTTATCAAGAATTCCAATTTCTCTTTGTGTGGCTTGCCCTTAAGCCTGTTACAAGTCTCCATGACATGCTAACCTTTACAGAAGAGACACGCCAGTGCTGTTGGTGAAGCAGAAGCCGAGTGTTCCACTTGCTCTGCATCCTTCTGTTCCAGCTTTACAGCACTATGCCTTTTTTCTGCTCTTTCTGATTGTTTAGTTTAGTTGAGGTTAGTTGATGTTTTAGTTGCAATGTTATCCTTTATGTCACCGAAGACTGGGTGAGGAGCAACTTTGGCCTGTTTGTGGATAAACTCAGCTAAATCCTAAAACTTGACTCTCCTAATACAATCCTCTGGAATGCACATGACACTTCACCTTTCATGTAGCTTTAATGGAAGTTTTGCAACAATAGCCTTCAAGTTTGCAACATTATCCAATTCTTCCATGTAACTCACCTCAATCATGGTATTGCAGAATGCTGTCAGGAAGAGTGAAAAGGCATTCAGAGCCTCTGCATTGTCTGGCTTGACATACATCCAACACTTTGTTCATGTAGGCTACAGCAATTTTATAATTGTTTCCAAAATGCGCTTTTAGTAGCTGTTTGGCCCTTTGGTAGTCTGCTTCTGGCTTCATGTGAAGGCAACTCTTTATCAGCTCCTTAGGCTGTCCATCAGTGAACTGCTTCAACTAGTAGAGACGGTCTTTAAAGCTTTCAGTGCAGGATTGTATGCCATGCTCAAAGGCTCTAACAAATGAATTGTAATATAGAGGATCACCACTGAAAGAACGGGAGCTCCTCTGCTCTCAAGTAGGGCCATGCGCATGATTATAGAGGGGCAGGGGCTCAACGTGTGTGCGCACCGATTTTTTTTCAGGCCCTAATAACAAAATAAATGAATTAAATTAAATTACAGTTACTGTTTAGTCTATAGAGAAAGCCTGCACGACTACAGGACTGCAATCAACATGCTGATCTCAATGATTTGTTGACGTAGCATAGCTAACATAGCCCTATATTAGCTAGACAATAAACTAGACCAATTTCCCAACTTCCCAAAAACCGAGTCATGACTTCTGAACTGGTAGGCTAAGGCTAATATGGTATTTTTTCCAAGGTGCACATAAACATGGCATAACAAGAAAAAATCATGGGAGTGCAAGTGCAAACTAGAAGTACAGGCTACACAACTAAAATGTGACAAAACCAAGAAACGATTGTTTCTACAGTAGGAACAGTAATGTTTACTCCAGCAAAGTCACAATAAAGTCAATATCTGGAAACAAATTGACATTGTCAGTGAAATCAATCCGAGTGAGTGATTCCTCCTGTTGCTGCTGTTGTTCACTACATTCAGGTAATGTTAGACAGAGAAGGGGGGGTTCTTAACTCTTATTAACAAGCAGTTAGCTAAACAAACACAAATGGGCACCTTTCTTATATATGACTCATATTTAAGCTCGTTGAATAAGTGGTAGGCCACAAGGAAGTTGTGTTAATGGATTTATAAATCACAAAGGTTTAAGTCGCTCCACTGTCACATCTCATCTATGTGCAGCACACATGGAGGCAGCAGCTTGACCCCCCCCCACCACCACCACCACCCCCCCATCTCTATTTATTTATTAAAAAACACTTACGAAGGGCACTTTTTTAAGACGATGCAAAAAGGGCAGGGGCTCAAGCACCCTTTGGGCCCTATGTGTGCACGTGCATGCTCTCAAGCTATCCAAGTTTAACTCACCTAACCATGCAGCAACCAGTCTAAAACATCCTTAAAGCTACAGGCTCCTATTTTTTAACTACCACATAGGAAATAATAATGACATCATAAAATGAAATACCAATGTTTTTGTGTAACAATAATAGTGCACATATTAATTAAATCAGAAGTATGACTTAAATTAACACTTCAAATGCAATTAAATCATGAAACTAATATCAAATCCAAAATATAATAAATCATAAGCAAGTGGCTTTTCCTTTTCTGTCATTTTTAAACTGTAGATGAAAGATGAAAATTAAAAAATATATATATCTTTTTAATAACTTTATGCCTTTTGGAGATCATTTCATCTTCCACTTGCTTAACTGTTCACATTAACAGAAATTTTGACCAGGGGTGCCCAAACCTTTGCATGCCCCTGTAGCATGGCTCTGTTGTTTTAGTTCCTGGGGCTGGAGATTCCAGGTTCAGTTATCATGTTTTGTCTTGGTTTAGATTTGTTTTGAGGTAGGCAGTTTAGGGGGGGAGTCAGCCCATGGAGAGATGTCTTTGTTTTCTTTTTGGGATCCTCACCCCTCTTTTTTTTTTTTTTTTTTTCACCTTAGTCTTCGTCTGTCAAAATAAATTTGTCTTAACTCATGTTATTACTGACTGGCGCCTGTTCTAAGAAGCGGTTCATTTACATAACCATTATATCCTCTCTTCTGAAAGTACTGAAACATCATGCTGTTTTGTGTGGGGTTCTGTAAATTTCAAAGGGCCATATCACATATGATGACATAAAGACTGTAGCTTAGTTTCAGTTGAATAAAATAAATATTTGGGATTTGGTCAATACACCCTTTCAAGACAACAGTAACTCTTCAAGTTCCCCAGATTCTATCCCATAGTGCATGTCGACATTATAGAAAACATGTATATTACAGTGTTGATGTTTGAACAAACTAGTGATGCACTGATTTGACACATGGTTTCCTGTGATTCTCTCTAAGGTGACAATATAGCCTCTGTGTGTGTTAACATAAAGCCTCAGTCACATTCAGGTTTGTGACATACTAATGTGTTTGGACTAAAGCTGCTTTTTTCTCACAGTACCTATTTATTTTCCCTCTTTTTCCTCCAAATTTCCTGAAAATTCAAATGATAGATACAGATTGCAAAAATCTGTCCATCCAAAAAAAGTGAGTAGTTAATCTTAGACAGTGATTACTACCAGAGAGACCAATACGCAAAACTCCATACACCAGGAGATATACAGGAAAATCATGTGTCCCAAGGGACTTAGAGAAGGTTCTGGAAGATAAAATTGTGCCCTTGCCACTGCATTGGAAATCAGAGGAACATGTTATAATCAAGGACACAAAGGGATGGTTAGCAAGCACATTCCCTAAAGTCACCTGAATGCGAGAGCTAATTATCAGTTTGTACTTTGCTGATTAGAACATAATCATGGTTTGAATGCAGGCACTGGCGCCCTGAATACGTTTACGGATGTAGTGCTTCCACAACATCTCTCCACTCCTGCAGCGTATGACAAGCAATCTACAGTGAGAGGAGAATAAATCATTGTCTATTACTTCTTTAGCTTTTTCCCTGGAGTTCTGAGGCTGATAATATTTATTGTAGGCCTATTCCATTAAATCAGCATTCAACATTTTTGTTTTACAAATCTTTATTTTCTTCCACCATCCCACTCCTTTCCACTTTTGCAACAGAAATTGTATTGTACTGTACATAGGCAATGACAATAAAAGAACCTTTAACCTCAAATCTTAAAACGTTCAGCTATCCAACCATTATATTTTGAACATCACATTTAACTTTGCTCTACTACTGTAGAATATATGTTCTGTTAATGATTTGATAATTGATGAAATTGATATCACCAGAACATTCCTGCTACTGAGAACTTTGTCAAAACCTACTGATAAATGAGTTGTGTCAATAATAATAGGACTGTAGCCACATTAATAATTGCTTTGTCTAAAAGGCAGAGTGCATCTAACAGTGTGCAATAACCAGAAATCTTTCAGGTTCTTTTGCACAGAATCATACATCTCCCTTTCATTAGGGACATGCAGCGCACTGGAGGATGGCAAATTGGGCCGAACTAATTACAGTTTAAACGAAACCATAATTGGACATTTTGCGGTTGTCATACAATGAGAGACAGATGGGTTTGTAATTACATTACAAGTCTGACATCGGCGGCAAGTTACGGCATGCAACTCTCCATGCCCTTCATGGAGTGCTGAGGAGAAGTGGCCCACGTTCAAAAACAATTTACTGTTGATTTCCATAATCAGTCAGCATCAACACTATCAACCATACTCCATCAACCAAATCAGGATAAATCACCACACTTATCAACATCATGTTCGTCTGATTTCAGCCTAATGTGGCAAAATACGATGAAATTTGAAAATTTATGCAATGAATGTCAGTGTGATACAGCTGAATGATGAAAAAACGACCTGTTCTCAGGTTTCAGCAGTTCACTGTAAAATTACTTTATTATGAAGGTGTTTAAAGTTTGAAATATACCACTAATATGTGCTAGAAATGCAATGAGCGACTGTAATATTAGTTAATACTGTGTTGTATATTCGTTTACACATAAACACACACACTGTGTGTGTGTGTGTTGCTCTATGCACTGTGCCAGGAATTGCTTTGCTATTCATACCTTCTGTTAGGAAATGATTGACTCCTCCAATCCCTTTAAAATAAAACATTCATATTAATTTAGCTTCGTAGCAGGTGGAGGGCTTTTTTTGTGGCTTTATTTGAATGAGCAGAAAATCCCATCGAGATCAAAATGAAACTGCTAAAGCCCAAACTCCAATTGAAGTTTGATATCATCCTCTAGCAAACATGAGTGGATTTGGTTTTAATAGCTGCCTTTAATCCCTGTGACGTGATTTAACTCAAAGAAGTGCAGGTCAATAATGAAAAAACTTGGGAAATATGATTATGTTATCCAGAAATATTTGAACCCTGGAGAATTACCTGTCACAGGCTGTGAAGAGGGGATGAATAGTGCACATTCTCTATTGGAATTACATTCTGTTCCTTTGTAAACAAATCGGCTTACTCATTGTTTTGACAGATTGCACAACAATGCTGTTAAAATTCAGCTCAAGCTGCAACCATCTCACTGAGGAGACTACTGGAAGTGGAACAGAAGTTAGAAAACTGCACAACAACTATACGCTATGGCCTGGATACACACATGCACACACACACACACACACCTACACTCACACGTGCACTTGCATGCATACACGCACACACACGCGCCCAAGCCCAGGAGTAATTACATGCATGCTTTGGCTCAACACTGAGTCTTAAAAGAAAATTAAAAAGCTTCAGTCTGTGGGTTTAAAACAACAGCAGAGCGATTGAACTCAGTCAGAATATTATTTGACCCATTTATGCCACAAATTGCTCTCATGGGATTTCAGGCACCCTCTAGAGGCCACTGTGGAGGCTTTTAAATCTCTCAAGTCCTTAAAACCTTGTTTGATAGGGTTCTCCACCATTTACGCTTGTCAGTTAAGTTACTTCCTCTCACCTCTCAGTCCTCCAACAAACAATAAGACTGTCCTGTTAAAAAATAAACAGCCCTTAGCATGTTTGTGAAGCCACTTACAAGATTATCCATAGTTAGTTTTGTTGCTAAGTGACATAGTTTTCACAGTAATTGACAGGAGCGAAGGGTGGTGATGTAGCATAAAGAGCTGTGATTTATGAGAATGCAAGGAGCCAGTGTGAGTGAGCCTGCAGTTAGCAGAGATCAGTGAGAGAATAACGGCCAGAGTGACTGACAGTACTGTCCAGCTATGTGGATTCTAGCAAACAGAGAAATACACTTATTGAACATAGAACAGATTTTTGTTCGATCAGGTTAAGTTATCCTTTGCTCAAAGATAATTTACTTCAAAATATATTTTGTGTGTTTGCAAAATGTATTTACCTGTAGCACTGTCCTACTGCCTGTTTAGATAGGAGGTGCAAAAATAATGGCATAGTTCTTCATTGCATAGATGTGTGTATGGTAATTCGACTCCATTTAATCTAATAATTTGTAATAATTTGCTGTAACTAGTATTTTGCAATTGTCAGCCAATCATTTATGGCACAATGTAATTGTGCATTTGTTGCACGTCCCTTTCAGGTCTACCTTTGCACAACAGCGCTGTTTGCCAAGAGGAAAAAACATCATCAGGGACTCGTCCCACCCCTTTTCCAACCTGTTCCCAGCCTGTTCCAACTTCTCACATTAGGTCGAAGATATCACAGTCTGAGATGCAGGACTGTGAGGCTCAGAGACAGTTTCCTCCCAACTGCCACCAGACTGCTAAACTCCAACAAACCATAAAAAGAAATGCATCACAAATGAAACAGTTGCAGTGCAATTTCTACATTCTTAAAATTCAAGTGAAATATTATTACACTGTTTTTATAGCAAAATCACTGTCATTCCGTTTATTATGCAGTGAACTTATGTTTGTATTTCCAAAAAATAGGACACTCAGCTCCAGCTCGAGATACTTAAATGATACTTGTAATCTACAAAAAGATGTTTCATATATATATATTTAAATATATATATATATATAGGTTATTTAAGTATGCCTTGTCTGTATGGATACAAAATTTAGCTATACAACAAAATAATATTTCTCCATAACCAGATACACAAATTCAGATAGGCTTCTCAGGGGTTATAAAAGTTCAACAATAAAACAAAAATAAAATAAAATAAGCACTCTGGAATGAAATGATGATAGAAACAATATTGTATTACAAAACCAGCCTATAAGAAAAGTCCAGCCAGTCTTGAAACTGTGCCGCTGCAGTTAAAACAGACTTTGTTTTGCATGATCTACCAAGTGAGCTATCGAAGCCCACACGTCAATAGTTTGTAATGAGAGGCAGTGCTGCTCCAACGTTTGCTCACACACAGCAAAATATAAAAGTAAGATGTGCAAAGCGCCATCAATTTAAATACATGCTTAACAGTCTCGTGAAAAACAATGAAAACATGAAAACCAGACATATTCATGGATTAGTAACCCCCACCCCCAGACAGGACGTGAAAAGTGGACATGTCCGGGCAAAAGAGGACGTTTGGTCACCCAATGATTGCATCTCCTCCATTACTGCAAAAATCATAATTAGGAATCTTTTGATTAATATTGAGTTACCTAGTATTAACATGGTCACTCATTTAAGAGGAACTATGCAGACTTTTTCCCTTAACTATGCTACATTTTTAACAGGGGCATCACTAGGTTTTAAGGACAGGGAGGGCTTAGCCCCAACGTAACAAAGCTAAGACCTGTGAGATTACTACAGAAGTGTCAGAATGAAATCAGGTGTTACTGTCTTAGAGTAAATTAATCTGAAACACAGTAGAAATGTAAATTTTTTATCCTTGACAAGAAAAAAAAACACATTTAAAAATTGTTGAAATTTAAAATCTACCTTTGAATCATGGGATAGTAGCCCAGTGAATCTAAGAATTGGTAAAGTATTATCTAACGAGTAACTGTGCAAAAGTAGAAGCTAAAAGAGTGAACCTGGGCAATTTAACATTGATTTTATTATCACAGGTATGTCCAGGGAGAATTTGACCTTTCTCAGGTACCAGACTGGAAAACTAATTATATTTCACTAGTATGTCATAATGGTTATTCACTCCATCCATAAAGAACTGTTTTTGGCTCATTTTGATTTCAGCCAGACCTCTTCACATTTTCCCATTCAAATAAGACCATACAACAGAAAATTTGACTCCAACTGGAGCAGATATTTTACTAATAAAAAACATGCATAGAAATTTGAACTAAATAAACAAAGTGAAAAACTAAGTATAACGTAAACCCAAATTTGCAATAACGAGGAGCAGATCTATGTTTGTGGTTTCAAACTAAAGAAAAACAAAAAAAAACTTACTGGGCCTGTTTCACGGTGTGCATTCATGCATAAAGTAAGAAACACAGCTGAGACTCCAGACGGAAGTCACTCCAAAGATGTTATATGGTAAAAAGAGTGCACACTTCACTCTAGCAACCCCTTTGTCTTTATGTAAACAACCAGGACCTTTACAATGCATTTTTGAGCTAGAATATAAGTTAAGATCACAAAACAACAAAGGTAAGATGCACTTTATGATTTTGTGACACTTGTTTTTGCTACTTTTTGGCTGCTAGTTCGCAGAGTTTTCGTCACACAGACATCTCTGTAATCAGCAGAGTCTCTGCTTCCATATGACACCCTGTTTGTGTGATTAGCTTGAAGTGATGAAATTAGGAGAAGCACAAAAGCGGACATGTATAATTGCCTGGGGTTTGAATTGTGTTTCCGCGACGTCACCCATTGGTTTGTGAAGGGCCACTTTTGAAGCCAGGAGTTTGGCCCACAGGACGTCATCTTGCGTTTTTGGAACCAGAAGAAACCATATTTGGATGAGAGGGCGGAGCTGAGGAGGAGTGAGAGGCGGATTGGACTCATGTCTCTGAGGCTGCTGATTTACCCAACAACAACGGCAAACTGACCGCTTTAGGCTCATTGATGTGACAAGTGTATTCGCTGCTAACACCATAGCAACTTCTGTCTCAAACTGTAAAGCTGCAACATGAACTGTGATGGACGAAGACTGATGAGTAACGTGTACTGGACTTCGTGTACCTCACCTGCATCACTGATGATCAGCTGCTGGAGCTACAACCTGTCGAACACACTACATTCACTCAGCTATTAGCTTTTATTTTACATTTCTATTATAATTCTTGCAGGTTATGAAAATGACGTTGCAGTGGAAATTCAGCTAATATAACACAACCTTGTCTTATGACAGTGAGGCTCACCTTTACATCCTCCAATGCTCCACAGCCTTCAATGCTGTGAATGGCTGAAATTATTAAATTAAGTTATATATTAAGATTTGCTTTACTGGTTTTTAATGGACCATATCTGGTATGAATTTTAACAGCAACATGACCACAACAGCTGCTTCAAAATCTTCACTGTCAGTTTTATATTGACCCTAAAAAGTGTGTGAGGTCAAATGTGAACATAGATTAAAAAACAAACCCAACTGTTTGTTTATTGTGTTTATTCTGTTCTCTCATCAGTGGAAGCTGAACTGGAGATATCATCATCATCATCATCATCACAACTCCATACATGATGTACTTCTTCTGCTGGCACAGTGTGGCTCCTTCACAGTAAAACACAAACACTTCCGTTTAAACAATGTAGGAGAGGTGCAGGACTGTCTGCTACAATCTTGTATGACATTCATGTATGAATTTATAGCAGTAAATGACAAACCCCACCTCTATACACCGTGTATTGATCAGTACCAGCAAGATAAATTGATGGATAAACCTTAGCAGCATGTAGACTGATCATACCGGCCACTGACTGTTCTGCTAACATTACGCTGTGTTCATTGTTAAACTGTATTTATCCCAGTCCGGTAAATGTCCAAGACCAGTTACGGCATAGCTAACACAAAGCTAACGGCCAGCTAGCCGAGTTAGCAAGGTGAATCGGTTGTTCACATTAACTCTAATATTAATTTGGACATTGACAGTCTCACGTTCTCCAGTCAAAACACACAGGAGAGCATGCAGTGCTTTTTAGGATATACAACAAAAAATTATTTAGAGACGCTCAGAAAGAAAACATTTACTTACCGAATCATGATATCAGCTCCCTCGGTCTGTTAGCACCGTTGGACGAGTCATAAACACGGTGAAATTAAAACCAACTGAAACTAACTAACTGCTAACACTGTACCTGAGCTATCCATCATCCACACATATCAACAAAATGTCAGAAATTTAATAAAACTGACTCAACACGATGTGCAAATGACGGGAGCTGTGCTCTTCTGGCATCTGATCCACTGTTGTCTGACCTGAGGTCTGTGTCATTGGGTTGTCAATCATTGGACAACAGACATGTCAATCAGTAGACACGCCACTAATTATGTCAGTCTTTAAGGTATAATATCTAATCAATTATGGAATTATTTTCAGATGGACCACCAGATCATATTTTAGGATGAGGAGCTTTAGCTGTTGACACAGTTATGAGTTGTGAAAAAAAAAATATTGAATGAGTATTTCATGATTGAAAATGAATGAGAGTGGATTGGAACTTGGGGATGCAGCTGGACGATAGGCTGGACTGGTCAGAAAACATCAATGTTCTGCACAGCAAGGAACAGAGCCATCAGTACTTCTTAAAAAGACTGGGGTCTGTCCACATTTGATAAACCTGTTACAGATGTTTCACCGGTCTGTGGTGGCTAGTGTCCTCCACTATGCTCTGTTGTGTTGAGGAGGAAGAGGCAATGAGAGGAAGACTGCCCAACTGGACAGACTGGTGAGGAGGGCTGGTTCTGTGGTGGACACAGAGCTGGTGACAGTGGCAGGGAGAAGGACCCTGGACAAACTGCTGTCCATCCTGGACAACAGCCTGTCCTGCTCCACTAACAGGCTCAGAGACTCTTTGTCCCCTTGCACACTAGACTGTACCAAACCTCTGCTATCTTCTGGCCAAGTCAATCAAGCAGTGTTAATTTTACTCATACCGAGGAACCTATCAATGTAACAGTCAAAGCTCTTCATGGTTGAAAAGAGTTTCTTAGGCTACTGCAAGAACACCAGTGACGTTTGACTCCAGCCAGGCAGTCACATGACCACACACAAAACCATTGCGGCAAACACAGGTGGCCACTCCACCTCAAATTTGAGGAACCACATTGCAGTTAGCAGCGGTTCTGGCTGCAAATAGGCTGCTGACGTCAGCCCTGGTATGTCACGGATAATAGTCAACAGGGTGTCCGCTGATCAAGAATTAATGGACGACGTGAACGCGAAGACACACACATGGTGTCACAGACACACAAACACATACACATTAACACAGACACACAAACACATACACACACACCAGACTGTAGGTTATGACACACACAGTTTATGGAGAGTTCATGGACCTGTGTATGCAAGTATGCAGCCTATGTAAGATATTGTGGCTGAATTTGCCTTAATTTATGTTACTTTGTAAAGGTTAAATGTATTATTGATTCAGTTGCTGATATTCTTTGGCAACATCTGAATTTGTTTATTGCTACATTTTTGTGTATTTGATTACATTCATGCTCTGATTATTAAATAAATCAGAGGTTACTCAACAGTTACTTGAGTAGTTTTTTCACTAAGTTCTTTCTTACTCTTACTCAACTAAATATTTGGGTGACTACTTTTTACTTTTACTTGAGTAATATTATTCTAACGTAACAATACTCTTACTTGACTACATTTTTGGCCTACTCTTCCCACTTCTACTTCTTTATGTGGAGACTGTAGAGACCAACTGTAACATCTCTACACACCTCGCTTTTGTTCGGGCTCTTATTGCCGCTGTGTGATCATTCAGCCATGATGGAGCAGATGCGCACTGCGGTGTGTTTGCCTCTGTGAGGACAAGATGAGAATCTGCTTAGTTGCACAATGCACATAGCATTGGCATAGAAGCCACAGAGCAGATAAGGCATAATTTCACACATGGAGAGAGAGGATAGATCGACATTGGGGGCATTAACGCACAGGTGTCAGGACGGGATTAGGGACAGCGGGTATCATGTTTGACATAAGATGGTTATCAGGAACAAGGTTATTTTTAAGAGGCTCAAACTAGTTCCTCTCATTTCCTCTCAATCTTTTTTGCCTGTGACCCATCAGAATGAAGCAATGTCCTTCTGCGACCTCATGCTTTGTTATTGTATATATCATTCATATATGTTTGTTTCCTTAATTATTTTACTCATTCATTTACAGAGTAGCACCATACCAACACTAGGCACCTGCCACCTGCTCTCAAAGCAATATGAATTTTTATTGGCATGGATTTAACACTGATTTTATGTTATACAAGAGAAGTGTAAACATATCTTCTGTTCATTATTGTTGTTAAAGCAATCCTTACCTTTCTGGAACTTTTACACTTTTCTTTGTTTAAGTTAAAATGCTATTAATAATCTGATGACACACTAAAATATAAGAGAAATCCACCACGGCTATATCCTCCTTTCTCATGTTGTTCTGAGAAAGGTCTGACCAATCATATTATTCAGTCCGAATGATACGATTGGACGAGTGATCTGAAAGTACTTTGCTACTTGCGCACTACTCTCTACCCCGACCAGGAAGAAGGCTTAAAAAAAAAAAAAAAAACTTTACTGAGAACCAATGACGCAGAGCAGTAGCAGGACAGAGAGCAGAGCACAAGTCAATACAGATAAGAAAGTAGGCTTTTGGAAGTAAACTAAAACAGACCGACAAATGTGGCCACGAGCTGGTCGCGGAGTTTCATGTGTCTGATATAGTGTATGTTTATAGTGCGCAGCCCCAAGTGATATTTAAACACAGGAAGTCACATGTGTATGGCTTTTCGATACAATGGAAACTGACAACTGAAGACAATTGATGAAGCAATGCCAACATAGCTTAAACAATAGGTGAGAATATATTTAAAGTAGATCTTTTAAGCAGGAGATTAAATGACATGAAATGGTTAAAAAATGCACAAATTTTTCGACATTCGTAAATGTAAAATGTACGAAAATATATACAAAACAGAGAAATGTGTAACGTGAAGACTGAATGTCCAGAATGGTTGAGAAACTGTTGAACTGTTGAAAATAACAAAAAACTATTCAGAAGCTTCAAGCTACACTGTTGAACAGTTGAAGAGTTGGAAAAACCAAAGACATGACATGAGGAAGCTCTAAATCCCTAAGTCTTCATTATGTGAACAAACTCTGTAATAGAAAGACATTGTTGAAGAAGTTTCAAAATCCCCCTGGATGAGCTGAAGAGATTTTTGAAGCAATACTGAAATATCTATAAAAAAAAAAGAAAAGAAAAGTCCAATAACAGATAAACGTGTGGAAAATAACAATATAATCTGGTACCAGCTGAATGGCCTAATGTTTACATGGAAGAAGACAAGTTGAATAGCCAGCATGTTTAAAGGAGCTTGGGGCAGGATCATGAAATAAGACGGCCGTTGCAACACAATAGCCCCTTACACACAGCCTGTAAATACTGTTACTGTGCCCCCTACTTCCTGGGGACGGGACCAAGACGGGGGCCAGTGCTGTGTGTAAGGGATGGCCTTATCCCCTACATGCATGAAGCAGCCGGGAAGCTGGCTCACTGTGTGTAGCAACGCACAAGCGTGGCAATTTCAGTCTGTAAAGCACAGGCGAAAGCAAAGACGGCATACTGGGGGACAAAAATATTGTCTCTGATACAGGACTGCTGTGTGTAAGTGGCTACTACACAGACACAAACAAACCTTTAGCCTGTGGCTACAGCCAGCTGCTAACTTTACCTCCCAGATAACAGGTCGGGCTTTCGGTCCCATATAAAGGTTCATATTTCTAACTATTCAGTGTTACACAGCGGTGGACTAAGTTACATGCATGCTACAAAGCGAAGAGGTTTGTAGTGCTTTGTTTGCATCTAACGCGAGTCCTCTGTGATCTCATATGATTTTCAACCAAGCTCTAAACATGACCTGTAATGTTTTATTACCTGGTTACTAGAAAATGAGCCACGTCAGCATCTGTTTTCAGTCCCAATTCAAATTGAAGCTGCCTCCATGACTCGAACATCCGATGTTTATTCGGGTGCCAGCCCGGCTGTGGTTGTTATTACTATTTGACTGATGAGATGTTGCTGATAAAACCTTTGTTTCCTTCTTAGTAGGACCTTTCAGTGGACTTTGTGTGGTGGTGGGTCGTTTGGTTTTTGTAGCAGAATCAATTACTAGCCAGTCGAAAGGCTCATTCTTTTTGGTTTCGAACGCTTCATCACCCATTAGCATTGAAAAAAAAACTTAAAATGTATGTTTATTTTTTCACAAATGCTGCCCCAAGCTCCTTTAAGTGTGACAGTCGAAGATTTTGAAGAGTTGAAGTCTGCTGCAATACACTGAAACCTGACGGCTAAAGAAAATTGATGAAACAATACTAATACAGCTGAAGCAATAGCTGAGAACAGATTTCAAGTAGGACCTGCGAGAAGGAGGTTGATTTACATGAAAGGGTTTGAAATTTCTTGAATTGTTGAAGATTAGTGTAAAAAAATAAAAAAATAAAATAAAATAAAAGTTGAAACATATTTATTATTTAAAACTGACAGAAGAAGAGCATTGATGAAGCATATAAATTAACAATAGCTCGGGAGGAAAATTAGAATTTGTAAGCAGGAAGTTTAATGGTGTGAAATGGTTGAGTGTGTGTGTGTGGCAAAATGTCTGATTGTGTTGATGTCTGAAATGTCTGATTGTTAAACTGTCATAAATCAAAAACTGTTGAAGATATCAATAAGCTGAATAAAAGCTGAATAGTAGGAAATTTTGTGAATGTTTTAATGATTGAATGAAGTCTGCAGCTGAACGTATGCTGAAGTAGTTAAAGTTCAAAGAAACAGTCGATTTGAAGAGTTTGAAGACTGCTCCCATTTATTCTTAATGAGAAAAAAAGTATAAAGTATATATAAAGTATATATACTTTTTTTAAAGTATAAATAATATGAACAAGAAGAATAATAGCACACATGTCTATCAAAGCTGCACGTTTTGTTATATGAATTGTTAAAATACCAACTCAAGTCAAGTCAAATTCTGCCACTGCAAAAATGATTCCTGCTAACTTTAAAGAGCTTGAACAATTTGCAGTGGATGAGAGATAGCTGTAAAAAAAACATTTGATTGTTATTATTACTAATGTTACAACAGCCAAATATATGTGTGTTGATGCATGTGTGCATGTATGAGTGCGTGTTGAGATTAGATTTAGGAATATAAAAACACCGTCCATACCATCATAAACTAAGTTGGCTAAGGTACAATCCATACATAGATGGGGATAGAGAAGGAGAGCGAGAGAGAACTAGATAGAAAAAAACAGGCAATTATCAATCAAGGCAGTAGATTGGAGCATTTAAAAAGACTCATTCATACAAAGATGTGCGACAGCATTTCAGTGCCGCTGATTAGAATCCTAGAATTGTAAATTGTGGCTAATTAGGCTGTCATGGGTTCATTAAGGGCTTCAGCAACTCAGCTCTCCCTCACCTGCATGTATATTAAAACTCATTAGCCTCCTTGTCTGAGACACCACTTGCATTAATTGCCATTGATGCCCTGGCTCTCTGTGCAGGGGCCTTTTCATGCTCACTTGCACAGAGTAGTTAGCAACATGAAAGTCCTTTGAAAATAAGGCATTTTTTAATCCTCACTTTCAATCTTATGTATGCATTTTCTAAGACGTATCTGATTTCACTGTAGGCCTCAGACACCCCTGTGAAACAACACAAAACAACAAATAATGAAAAAGAGAAGTTGCATGTTTTTTGTTAAACCTCTAAACTATTTATTTTCTGTCGCTTGCATTCTGTTGTCCTCGCCACATCCTTGAGCTCTTCCAAGGAGCACACATAGCATTGTTGAGTTGTCCTGGGCCCATGCAACTGGGAAAACAACCAGATTGCATTAAGAGGGATTGTATCATCTTTCTGCAGTAGACAAAAAATAAATAAATAAAAGGTTATATCATTATGGGGTGTCAGGGCCATTGTCACCTGCCCAATGTTTTTATGCATTATTGTGTGATAGCTGTGCTCATATGGGTGTTGGGCTCTGCCAGGGTTGTGTCATCATTTTAAAGACGAAAGATAGTGTTGAATGACATAGAGTCATGGGGGAACAAACAATGTCCAATAAAATGAATACCCAGCGGCTGGAGGAGGGTGGGTGCGTTCTGTTTTCATCTCTTTTCAGTAGAAACCAGGCAAAGCTAGCAGGTGTTTGATGCCTCCTATTATGTGCTGGGACCCTGTTTGTACTGTTGATGAAGTGTGGTGCTGTTCTGACCATTATTTGTGGCTATGAGTGGCTTTTTTGATAGCGGTTGGCTCTTGACAGCAGTATTTTGCTGTCTGGCTGTCTGTGCTGAAGTCACTACAACTAGAGAAGTTTGTGGTCGGCAAACTCGATCTCTCGAGGGGGTGTTCTACTTGGTCTCACGGTGCGCTAGACCATGGGTTAAACTTACACCTGAATACCTCTTTAAGATAGACATAAGATAGACACCAGAACAAGCACACCATATCTTTTAACCAAGCTCCTCTACCTCTTGGTCTTTACTGGGTCCCCATAGTCCACACCAACATTAGTAAAAGGTGGGTTGAGTTCTTTTTCTCTTTTTTTGTTTCCTCTCCTTCCTCAACAGTACATGCCACATTATTCTTTGGTAGCAAGGATGTTATTTCTGCCACAGTCCCCATACCTTTGGTGAATCTGGTAAAGCAACAGATTAGATATGTGGGACTGTTTGGGAAGGATGATGGGATACTTTATGGTCCCAAACATAGCTGCATGAGACAACCATCCTCCTACACTTGCAGGCACTGGCCAAGAATCCACACCTTTCAAGAGCCTTGTCCAACCTGAGAGGAAATAGAGAGGCTGGGATTGGCCTTAGAAACAGCTTTAATAGCAACATTAAACAGAATATTATACAGTATGTCACTCAGCGTATGTGAGAATCACGTGTGACAGTTTCCATTGGTCGTATGTTTGGGTTCCCACAGGAATTCTGGGACACAGTGAATGGCCTTGCATTTATACTGCACTTCTCTAGTCTGTAGGATCACTCAAAGCGCTTAACACTGCCATCACATCCACACACACACAAATTCATACAGCACAAACTATACTAACTACATATAGCGCAGTTCAAAATCATTTGGTGTCAAACATTGAGGAACACTAAAGTCTGTCAGTTTAGGGAGGTCCTGAATCCAATTAATCCACTGCCTAAACTGAACTTGTGTGTGTGTGTGTTTTGGTGACTGCATTGTCAGACTTGAAGAGGTCTTCTCCCATACTACACTCTGTAGTCACAGCTCATGGTTATTGGCAGATTTTACTCTCAAGAGATTTATAGTGAATAGCACAGCTTTGCCACTGCTCACCCACATGGTGAGATCTGATGTCACCTCTCTCTGTGTGTTTCCACAGATCTCTCCAGAGCTCCATCCCTCTGCACCAACCTCCTCCTGCATCACCTCCTTTCTCCTGCTGTTAAACCAGCCTGCCCTCCCTGCTTGTGACCCAGTCTGCCATCCAATAGTCCCATTAAAACTGGCCTGCTCTCCCTGCCTCTCCTGCCCACCAGAAGCTGTGTTCATCATTTTTTGTTAACCAACTAATTCCATTTCCATGTTTCCCATACTCTGTGTTGTAAACTGTCCTCTTGTCTGTATACAACATCTATTGCATGTCTGCCTGTCCTGGGTGAGGGATCTCTCCTCTGTTGCTCACCCTGAGGTTTCTCCAATTTTTTTCCCTGTTAAAAGGGTTTTCTTGGGAGTTTTTCCTCAGTTGATGTGAGGGTCTGGCGTCAGCAAAGAGAGTTAGTGACCTGTCTGCCCTGTCTGTGTCCCCTTCCTGTCTCAGGTTTCAGGGGGATGGGGGCTCTGCCATTCTACAGCCAAATCCAGCCTTCATGCTCAAAATCATCACCTCCTCTTTTAGATTGAGGGTGATTGTGTTTGATGCATTCTTCCCCCCGCCTCATGGTTCAGAGAAGGAAGGTATAACTCATTGGTTATGCCCGGTTGTGCATTATCATGTTATGTGGCACACACGGCTGCCCTTCGCCGGTCTCAGTGTCTTTTTGTGCACTACAGAGAGCATTCACAGGGCCTCCCTCTGTCAGCACAGTGCCTGTCACATTGGCTGTGTGAGGCAATTTCTCTGGCTTATCGTTCTTTGGGAGCAGATTCCCAAGAGAACATCAGAGCGCACTCCATGTGGAGTCTGTCATCCTCCGCGGCCCCCCACATCCTCCATGCATCCTCCAGTATAAGGTGGCTGAGTGGCTAGATAGCCGCTTGGGATGCGGGTGACCCCTGTCTGACTGTTGTGTTTTGAATGTCTTGGACATTATACCTCTGGGGTCAGGGTGTGGTTGGTTTTTTACTTAGTGTGCAGATCTGTTCATGCTTGTGGTACCAAACAGACCCAGTGTGGCATAGACCAGAGGTCTTCAACATGGGGTCCACAAAATATTTGGTTGATTAGACAGTTTTTATATTTTTTAATTCATTTATAAAATAAAAACAATCAATCAACCAATCAAATCAATTTGAATACCTTGTCTGCACGATTATCATGCAATTGACAGACATTGTTGATATTGGCATTGTTATCAGTTAATAATCATCAACACTAGAACCAGCACTCTAATCCCCCCTATAAGCGCCACAGCGGTCTCCCTGACCATCATAATCATTACGTTGTTGTAATGAGTCGAAAACAGTTCTGTAAGTGGAAAATATGAGAATTAATTATTAGTAGTGTTAGTCCTTCATATTATGTTGTGTTGGGGTCAGGATTGGGTGTGGTTGGGGGAGTAGATTGAGTGATGTGACAGCACCTTGTGTTGCACCGACAGCACACATGCCCCTGTCTAGTTGACTCATCTGGACACATGCGCTGTTCTCATGTCAAGAGTCGATGTTGCTGTTCACTCTGAGATTTACTGGATTGTTATTTTTGCTAGGTTAGTTTATTATCATCCCCAGGTCTTTTACAGTTTTTCTACCTGGAGATGACGTAGCTTACACACCCACAGAGACTGTTATCACCTGACTGAACAACAGCCGAGAGATTTATCAGGTTAGCTGCATTATAATTCAATAATCATTATAAATGAGGGGGAGTATATATGGCGCTTTATATCCAACATAATCAAGATCTAATCTGTCCTTAGCCCACAAAACAAAGTTAGTGAATTGTCTGCATGGAGCACACCTGCTGACAGGTGTGTAGCTGACAGTGACAGTTTCCTCATCCAACCTGAAACACCGTCCGATCCTCCCTAGTTCACATCCTGAGGAGACCAGTGTCCTGGACTTGGTTCGGAGACAAGTCTCCTGGATATTATATTCTGTGTTTTTCCTCTCTTCATTTCTAAACAACCCGTTTCAGTTTTTGCCCATACACACCTGGTGTATTCTTTCTTTCTTGCTCCTGACCCGCATATAAAAATACATGTTAGAAGAAAACAATAACAAGTGAGAAATTGTAATAATTCCTGTAACCACAGCTTGCCACAGCGGTCTATAACTGCCGTTAATATGCAGCGGTCAATATGACCGTCCAAGACATAAATGCTCAGAAAGTGTGTTTCATTTTAATAAGTTGTAAGCTTCAGAAACCATTAAACACATATATTTAGGAAAGGTCAAGAACAGAGAGACCTGTAGTTTTAATATAAACAAAGTTATTTCCATAAGAAAGTGGCACGGCCACCCCCCAAACATTGAACAAGTGCATTATTAAATCTGTTTAAAATTTGCTGGTGTTTTAACCATGTTTATGATCATTTTCACCACAAGTACAAGCTTGGGGTTGAATTTATAGAAATTGCTATGTAAATGTAATGCAAGAGGAAAAAGTATATTTACATATATTCTAATCCCTCAGCCCTAAAAGCCCATACACAACATCTACTGCACGTCTGCCTGTCCTGGGTGAGGGATCCCTCCTCTATTGCTCACCCTGAGGTTTCTTCAGTTTTTTTAAAGGGTTTTCTTGGGAGTTTTTCCTCAGTCGATGTGAGGGTCTAAGGGCAGAAGATGTTGTAATGATGCTGTGTAAAGCCCTTTGAGACAAACTGTTTGTAAAAATGGGCTATAAAATAAAATTGCCTTGCCTTACTGTATTTCCATGATTGCATCCTTGCTTATAGTTTGTTTAACCTTGTCCAAGAGTCTGTACTTACCAATAGAAACGATTAGGAGCCACTCTCTCATGCACCAGCTGCCACCTTCTCCCAAACTCCACTGAGCTGTAAAGCTGTAAGACAACCGGGCATCAGAATTCATTAACATGCCATCTTAAACAGCTGATCAAATTCATTTAGCGAAACACTAGTCATCCAATGGGTACATGCTGGGTTTTTTTTTCACACAATGATGTTTGCTGATGAATGATTACTACCGCTCTCAATGTCTCATGCACACACACACAGACAGACTTTATTTGAGACAACTAAATTTGATTATAATCTACCTAAGATTAAGTAATGCAGGGGGATTTACACAATAGATGGAAATTCAGGGTGGAGGTTTCCTGAACTTCAGAAATGTGCCTTGCTGTAACAAGACTGTGAATAGGAGGGGGATATGAGGACAGGAGCCAAAGCACGGTGGGTGGTCTTACTACAGCCATTGTTCACTATTCAGTAAGTCACCAAAATGCTGAGAATGCCACAGTAATACCACAATACACAAAAGGGGCAGAGAAAGCTTGGGGAATTCCTGTGTAATGAACTTATTGTCCATACAAAGTGGTTTAATTTGCTCTACTGAGATTCCACGTGTCACTAAATAATTTAATTAAGTCATGAGATTTCCACATCCAATTGCTTGTAACTAGAAAAATGTGTAGTAAAATTAGATTTAAATCATTCAACAGCAAAGTTTACCAGTTTTCATGGGCCTAAATTTACTGTTTCTGTAAAATATTTTAAAACCGTCTTTGAACAATGGATCTCATGATGGATGTTAAACCCTCCAGTTTCTCTAGGTTCACAATGGAGGCTTTGAGTTTCTGTCATTGATTTTCTTCCATAAACTCTGTGTCCAGATGCAGCAGGTACCAGGGAAGAAAGCTCCTAGATCCAAATGGACAGTATGAAAACGACAAACAAACTGACATTTGTCATTAAGGCAGAGATAAAAACTTTGACCCTCATATCCTTACAATTTTCAGGGAATGAAACTAAAACTACTTATGTGATGAAATGATGTTGCATAGTGTTTCAATTCAGTAAAAAAAAGTGTTATTTTTATATCCTGTTGCTCTGTAAATAAACAACTTTGACAGAGTGATATATAGTCACTGGAGCCCTCCCATCTCCAAACACACCTGCATTCTCTGACAAGGCACAAAGACAAATCTGTTTACTCTGTGACTTACAGCTGGAATTTAATGAAGCGTAAAACTTATTTCAGTGTGTTGCCCTGCACTTTTTTTTTTCATTTTAAGCATGAGTAGCCATGCATAATATGTAGACAATCATTTATTAGCGGATAACAAAAATGTGAATGTTTGTTTCTATTAATTCAGTTTCTAATTGTATTTATTTATTCTATCCTGAAGGGCAAAGTGCAGGCCTGCATTTAAAAAGGCATCCATGAGAGCACAGCCCACACAGATCATCACTGCTGTCATATCAATAATTCTCTTTTACTGTGTCAGACTTTCATTTCCTATGCTATTTGCTTATACATCACTGTACTTTAACATAACAAAGGACCCAACAACCATCAGTCAAAGGCCTATAAAAACAAGAGTTGCTGCTGCCTTCGATAGTTTGTACATTAACACAAATCAACTGATGAAAATTTATGGAGTGGCAGTAAAAAATGTGACTTGTGGCTTAAATGCAGTCGTGACATTAGGGGAAGCATATGGTATAAATTTTCCTCCAAGATGTCCACTTCATGTCGTTGCTCTATAAAGGGTAAATGCATATTATATACAGTCTTCACTGTGTGTACAGTATAGTCTAGTCTCTCAAGTCAAACAAGAGGTGATGATATTGCCATGATTTCGGTGCTAAGCTGTGCTGAGCAGTTGTGAGGCACGTGAGTGAGGTGGGTGGGGTTAGAGGAAGCAGGGTTGAAATCACTCTGACTAATTATCCTCCCTCAGCACAGCAAGTTAGTATGTAGCCAAGCAAGTGACCGTGAAGAGGCAGAGAGCGGGGGAAGGGGGGGTTGGGGGGCACAGCCTTTGCAACCTCCAGAGGTCCCTCAATCAACAAACGCAGCAGCTCTACCAAAGGGAATCAAGGAAACTGAAAGAGAAGCAGTTTTGAGGTGGAGGTGGCATGTGTGAGTGAGTGAGTGAGTGAGTGAGTGAGTGAGTGAGTGAGTGAGTGAGTGAGTGAGTGAGTGAGTGAGTGAGTGAGTGAGTGAGTGAGTGAGTGAGTGAGTGAGTGAGCGAGTGGGAGGGTGTGCATGTGTTGGGGTGAGCAAGTCAGCATCTGACATCCAGGAAGTCAACAAACATAAATGTTACTGTTAGTGAAACATTTCACAAATCACCTGTTGACATTTCATCTGACATTTTCAATAAGATGAAAACAATCTGCCTCTACTTTGTCCTTTTTACCCGTGAACAAATTCACTCCTTCAGATCTCTAAATCATAAATGATAGTGGTAGGAATACTACTTATATCTACACGTATAAAAATAAGTTTGTATAATTTCTGAGAAATTAAGTCAAGATAATGAACTAAGATGAAGATGTAAGATATCATTATGAGCTGTAAATTTTATTCATAACCCAGTGACACCTCTATGGAAGCATATCTGCACCTTTATTCAAATGGCAATGCATTTTGCAAAATGGCAATTCAATGTGCAATTTTGTCATGCAATTTCAAAATGTAATTGGCAATTGACAATTCAGTATGCAAAGTGGCAATGCAATCCTCAAATCACTTTTTATTTGTTAAACGTACAATAGTGCCCCCCTTATCTGCACCAAAATTTGAGAATGCAAACTATCAGTTCTCTCATCAAGGTGGGTCTTCCTTCTGTGACTGCGTGGTAAAAGACTGATAACTATATAGTACTGTGGAGTTTGAGGGTAAAACTGTTTTTGCGGACAAGGATTTCTTGTTTTTTCGGGGCGGGACAAAGAGGAAGCCGTGTGACGTAGATAAGCTTCCAGCTATATGATCCCGCCCCTAACAGCACGACTCCAGCACCACTATATAAGAGCCATTGCACAATACACATTTAGCAGCGAAGAAAAGGACATACAGTCTGAGTGAGGCACTGGAGCATCAGCCCCATAGCTGGCTGTGCGGGCAGCAGGTGCCTCGAGGGCTATGCCACGACGACTAGGAGGGCCGGCGCTGTGAGCACGGTGTCTAGGCTAGCAGGGCTCAGTGGCAGCCAGGTATGGTCCTGTGGTGGAGTCTTATTCTGTGGAAGTCTGTTAGAATGATTAGTGTTAACCTAGTCTACCCTGGTATGTTAAACCCTCTGTTCGAGCTGAAGGTCAGGAGTCAGTATAAGAAGGGGCCGCAACCACTGCTCAGTGGGCACAACCCTGAGCTCCTAGACTGCTGTTCTGTGTTGTGTCCCTCTCTATAGATAATAAAATCATTGCTCATGATATTTCATTGGTCTTGTTTTTTTACTATTTTACAGGCAGGCCTAAAAAATTCTGCAACAGTCCCAATGCTCCAGCACCTCCTCTTATTCACTACTAAATGTGGTAGTAGCAAATATTAGCTGCTCGGGTCCAATAGGACAGTTAGCAGCATGATCCATTGTTGAAGTCGTTGGGTGGCATTTGATTGACAGTCGAAATTTGACAAAACTCCGTCAGTGGGCGGGATTTCAGTGACTGCAGCAGACATATCCCCGGCTTCCAGAGCTGAGAGAACTGCTTGATTTTTATATGATTTTAAAACCTAATTTCACCTACTAAATGAATTTTTCTAGCATTCAAATTTGGCAGGATGGTTAATAAGACATCTGTCTGTGATGTGACTAACTCAGACCACAAATATAGTTTCACTTTACATGGACTTTAACACTCAGCTCCTTTTGATATCTTGGACAATTGGCTGCTTAAGTCGCCTTTCCTGGTTTCTAACCTTCTGGTCGTGGCTGTAGGCCAGAATCCAGTCCTCCTGCTCAGGGTGGAAAAGCAGGCTGAGTATGTAGAAGTTCAGCCGGTACTTCTGGTAGGTCGCTCCTTCATCAGAGCTGATCAGTAAACTGCTCTCCACTTCTGGATCAGTTAACAACATGATCTGTAGGAAGTCAATGGATGAGACAGTAAACAGCATTAGTGGACTGGGGGATCTCAAACAGGATGTTTTCAACACTTTACAGAAAAACAATACTTAAAGAATACTCTATTTAATTTGTATACATTGATGCATATGGTAAATGAGATTGGAGAAGTCATTGTAACATATACAGTACATTGCTGACATATACAGTATTTCAACACATCTGAATTCACAATAAAACTTTTTCTTATATATTATTTTCTATTTAGGTAAGAACGCTTGTTTTGATTTGGACCCATCTGATTTGTTCAAGTTACTCATTACTCATTATATTAGCATTTTTCTACAGATGGTGTCATTCTTCAAAAAATCATTTGTATGTTTAGGCTTGATGATATAATCAGTATACATGTAACAGCAAATGTGTTTGCTTCATCACTCGGATTGTTTGCTTCTGTCTTATGCTGAATGCTCAGTCAGTCCTCGGCAGCATGATTTCCCAAGAGCTCCTTTCATTTTCTTTGGCAATTCTGGCATAATCCCCAGAAAAATAACAAAGACACCTCCAGATAATATCACATACAAATACAACTGAATGAGTGGATCTCAAGACACTAGCAGGGAGTTTAGAGACACACTTGCTGGTGTGTGCCTCGTATTAAGAACATGTGTTTGTGAGTGTGTGTGTGTGTCTAATGTAACCTTTCTTAATACAGACTTGTGTTCAGACAATTCATTGGTGTAATTTTCACTTGGGACGTGTTCACCTTACTTTTCATTATCCTGTAGTTTGTGCTCCTGACGTTTATTGTTTCAGGTTGATTCTTGTACTAAATTCTCTGTCAACATTGCACTGTCCAGGCACCATAGTCAAAATATGATAGGAGATGATAAAAAGAGAATAGCCCTTAAGCCCTATATTGCAGTTAAAATGATCCCTCCTTTGCTTGTTCACACCAAACCAGACAACCAGACAGACAATTGCCGCTCCCCAGTGTGATCTTAGATAGTGCTGACGTTCTGGAATCACATATGTGATGTACCACAAAAGCGTGTCCCACCATACATGGGTGGATTGAATACAGATTACCCCCCCACACACACACACACACACACACCCTGATCCCCCTCTCTCCCCTCCCAAGTTCTGTGTCTGTGCCTGCTACGCAGAATGGCAACGGATAAGAAAGGTGCAGCATTCCAACCTTGAATAGATGGTGTGAAAGGGGCCAATGGCATAACATTCATCTGAGCTACTTTCAATAAGCGCAGTGTGCTCAGAGCAGTGAGCTTATCAAGCAGCTGTAAGTGATGTGGTTAGCGTGTTGCTGACTGTTTTTCTACCATGGGTTTCTCCCTACAGACCACATACAGACCAACCTTAATAGTGAAGGTTGCTATATGCCGTCTAAAAGAGACTGCCTGCTGACATATTATCTACACAGTTTATCAGGTATATATAGGAAAATAAGGAAAATAAAAGCAAGTCTCGGTAGGGTTAAGGCATTAATCATGCATTATTAATGCACAGATTGCCAGCTATATAACACAACTGGGACAAGTGGCAGTGACATATTCAGATATAGCCGTGAGTCTGAGACTCCTTAGAAGTGTCAGTTATGCAACATGACATCAGTATCAGACGGTCTATTCTGGTGGAGATTTGCATTGCATTTGAAAAATAGGCTCCACAGCAAAACTTTAGATGATGTAAAACTGTTAACATTATTCCAGATCTAAACAAAAAGCACAGTGTCAAAATTTTGCTAGTTTTTATGTAAATACTTGTGAAAGAGCAGCTGTGTGTTTTTGTCAGTTACAGGCAATTTGAATCTGTGCTGGACTTTTGCTAATGCTTTCATCACCAACAGGTCAACAAGTTGTTGTGTAAGGCAGGCCACGCACACTGTACTGCACACAGGGGTTTCCTATTGGTTTAGAACTGGTCTTTGTTCAGGATGATCTCAGTGTGCCCATGATGTTGTCAGACACCAGCATGAATGAGAATACACATTGCTCTCACAGTCAATATCCTTCTCACCATACAGCAAAGCCTTTCTGGTCTCTCACACTAGAGAGTCAATTGTCAGCAGCTGCTCAGGTAACAGCGGTCATTGTGGCCAGACGCACAAACACAAGTTCATCAGTTACAGGAAGGGAATAATACTCAAACACTGTTTAACTTCAGTCTATGAATACCAATTATGTTTTTTCTCAGTTCCTGGAACTGATAGAGCTGGTATAGTAATCAACATGCCGCTGTACTTCTGGTAAACAGGGAGATTACAGTACCTGCAGCTTCCTGCCCAGCATCAAATGGCAGACATACAGTATGAGGACTGGGAAGAACAAGGAAAAAAATTGATAACAATAAATATAAATTAACTTATTAATGATAAAGGAAAATGCCCTTCTTTAAAATACTTTAACAGTATAAGGTATGCTTCATACCTTATGCTGGCATAAATCCCCACCAGACAAGTGGCTAGGTTAAGAATCCATATTATTCCACATAGTCAGTGGAGCAGTGGACTGTGTATGTGGGTGCGTGCATGTACGTGTATGAGAGATTGTCAATTATTAGGTCAAAGAGGTGGAAAATCACAAAGGTTAATGAAGCATATATATGCCGGCTGGAGGACATTTAAGATATGTGTAAGGAATTCTTGAGTTAATTTGGCTGCTGCAGCACCGTAAATACTCAGAGATAGAATATTAATGAAATTAGCTTCATATTTTCCATTTCACCCCGTCTCCCAGTAATTGGACTGTGATTCCTCTCTATAAATCTATGCCTAATTTTCTGCAATATGCTGCAATGAATATCTTTTTTCTTTTATTACTGCCAGACGGTAAGTGTGTTCATATTGGACGGAAAAAAGGGAACAAAAAGAGAGCTTGTGATTTATTCTCTCTGAGCCACATCAGTTTTCTGGTTTTACTGTAAGCAACTACGTTGGTTGGAGAACGATTACCATAAATACATTGTTACAAAATTCCTGTTTCTTTTTATTTCTGTGACAAAAACCCCCACCAAACCAAAAAACCAAACCAAACCAAACTAAGAAATAAGACAGAGTGACTGAGTCACCAGGAACTCAGGAGCCAGCCACTATTTTGTAACTAAAATCAGTTCTACACGGCAGAGTGCAGCTAAACAGGGACAATGACAGGTCAAGTCTGGCTCACATGCTTTAAGTTTGAGAAGCACTTTTTTTTTTTTACAGCCTATGAGCTACTGTACACCTGAGATCTGTAGTGGACACACACTGTGCAGAAGAATGTATTAAACTTCTTCACCAACCCACAGTCCTTTGACCAGTCTTTTCTTTTAGTGTGAATATCTTAAGTGTTCAAGATCCTCATTGACTCAAGCGTACAGGTACCATCAAAAGAAAGACAAAATAAAGTTTATCTATTCACTCTCTGTGTGTAAGATTCTCTGGGTTATTTGGTTTAAATGCTCTTCAAAGCAAAATATACTTCCCAGGGCCGTCCCTGGCCAAATTGGGGCCCTAAGCAGAATTTTATTTGGAGCCCCCATCCCACCCCCAACCCTTAATGTTAAAGGAGAAGTTCTGTTTTTTGCGACCTGGACCTTATTTCTAGCATAAGATACGCTCATTTACTCACCTGAACAACTTTGGTGCAACTTGGAGTCCTTTGGAAGATATTTAGATCCACTCACGATCTACGTATATCCATATAACGGGAGTTGTTGGGGCAAGGATGCAGCGTCTAAATAAGACATTATCTGCTGTGAAACTCTTTCATTTCACCAATATGTTGTTATGAATCACCAGCACTATTCCCCCGTGAGCTCAGAGCGGCTCGGAATTGTTTTGTTATTGTAATTTCACTGACCTACGACTGCGGCAGTGGCACGGAAGTGATGTCATCGAGGTCGCAGGTCAGTGAAAAGCCCTGTAAAAGACATTGGTGAAATGAAGGAGTTTCACGGCAGATAATGTCTTATTTAGACGCTGTATGATTAACAAACTGAACTACTGAAATGGAGTTTTCCATGATATTCTAATTTATTGAGATGCACCTGTAAATCTGAGTCACAATTATTTTAACAAAAGTTGATGTTTTGTTTTGTTTTTTGTTTGATCTTTTAAAGTAACTTCAACCTGAATGTCCTACAAAAAACTATTAACAGCCTCTTTCAGCAATGGAACAAGCATATGTGCCTTTAATTTCCAGTCCACATCTAGTCTGAATTATCCTCTCTTCTGTCTCATGAGTAGCAGCTGATGTGTTTATGCCACAAAGTTTTACATTATTTCAACAATATACCCACCTTCAAGTGAAGCACGAGCCTCTTCTTTTTTTTGATTTTTTGTTTTGTTTTGCTTGCTCCCGATTCATACTGACGTTTTGAGGCCATCTCTCCACCTGTAGCTCACTAACTGTCCGTCGGTGCACGTGACCACTGATTGGTCAGATGCTGCTTGCTGTCAATCACTGGGCAATGCGTGCAGTGTCAGATTACACTTTTTTTTCCTCTCCTGCCTCGGGCTGACTTGGTGCTCTACACACGCCTCACGACAGCGATGCGCATTGTTTTTACATTTACAAAGAATGTGTCCCCTAGCGCAAAATGGGGCCCCCCATGGATTGTAGGGCCCTACGCACAACGCATGCTGTGCATGTAGGGAGGGGTGGCTCTGATACTTACAATCAGCAGAGGCTGAAGTAAAGCAAGTGTTAGCTTCAGGTTAAAATTTGAAGGTTTAGATTTTCTTTTTTTAACACCCACACTTCACCTCAAAAGGCTATGCCATTTGCCAGGCTGCCATTATAAGTATGAATCTGACTTTAATGACTGTGGTAGTGAAAAATAAAAATAAAAATTGTCCTGAGGCTTTAGGTACTGAGCCGTATAACTGAGGCCAAGAGCAGTCAGAGGCTTCGGAGGAGTGTGTAAAATAACTAAAAATATTGAAGAGAAAGAAAGATCCATTGCGGTGTCTTGGTATGTTCTGAAAAATCACATTTAATGTCAGGGCTGAAATTATCCACAGAGTTTGTAAGGAAGTTGGATGTTTCAAAATCTCTTTGTTTATGGCTGAAGTCAAAACGATTCTCTTTTGATTTAACCCTCCTTTTAACAATGCTCTGATGAGACACTTTCCTTCATGTATGATGTACAATAATGTTTGACTGTGAATTATTCTTCTTCTTTCTTTGCACCACAGATGGAACTGGTGAGACTGTGTTCAGACTGACTTATCCCTCATAATATATCACATTCTGGTTTCTCTGTGTTTTATTTCTTTGTACTTTAATTTTTTTTATTCTTGTGTGTTTTACATGTGTGTTTTGATGTAAGGTGAAATTGAGTAAGAATAATAATTAAAAAATGATAATCGTTAATATTATTATTATAATTAATAGTACTAAAAATAATGATAAGAAGAAATTGACAGCAGTTCTTCCACAAGTCCCTTTAGTATCTACAGGTTCTGTTTTACTACTCAGTGACCATGGAACTACTGATGGATGTAATATTACCTGATTGGCCCACAATGACCTTTGAGTATTCCTCTGATTAGCTGCATTTAGATGTCACTAGCTATGTTTACATGGACTCTTTTTCCTGGTGAGAACTGTAGAAATCAAAACCTCCCTTCTGACTGTTTAAAGATTGAGATATATGTTCTGATTAGCACATTAGTTGTCTCCTGCGATCTGCGAGGGGGTCGGCTACAGCAGGACCCTCCCACAACAGCAACGGTTCATTTTGTGCCCCTTCCACCACCAAAAACCAGGAGCCAGTGGATGAAGGTCAGAAGCAGAGACTGGTGCAGTGAGACTGCTTCGATCAGGTTCACAATGCATGATGCATGCATGAGTGTCATTTGGGGTGAAATACAACACAGTCTTTGTTGTCATAGTTACAATATTGTAGTGACCCTGCAGTAATGCTCTTGTTATAATGTTTAAGTGTTCCATGATTTCTGACTGTCTGTAAATGTGTATGGTATGGGCAGATATGTGGCTGGATGAGAAAGTGAGGGGGTGGGATGAGTGTGAGGAAAACAGAGTCCTGTGCGTGTGTGTGGGGAGGGGGTAGGGAGGGGGCGATGGCAGGAGCAGAGGGCACAGTTAGAGCTGACAGATAAGTTCGTTCGTCTGTTTTGGCGTGGTTACGGCAGACAGAAACTATTACTGTTCCTCTAATAAACAAGAGGTTTGTTAATAAACTCCTTGCCATCCTTTAACACGTCCAGTCGGGTGCTACATTGGTGTCAGAAGTAAAACACCGGAGTTTGACTTGCTGATCTCTGTTAGCACGGCTAGCCCGTATCCGGCTATCTCTGCTTCAACACCATTTTAACACGTCCGGTCGGACAAGTTAAACAACTGAAGAACTTGGTCAGGAAAAAGGACAAGCCCACTGAGAATCTGGAAAGAAAAGTCAATGATCTGGAACAATATTTACGGATGGAGGATGTAATCATAAGCAGTTTGGAAGTGAATTCTCGAACCTACGCAAAGACTGCGGCTGAAGGCAATAGCTATGGCGAGGACTCATCAACAGAGGATCAACAAACATTAAAAAGGCAAGTGTTATGCCCAGTCAAAGGGATGCCTAGACATAACATGAAACCCCATCTTCCCCAGGTCCCAAGCAGCCCCAGATGCAAACAGGTTGAGAAGGAAAAATGTATAGTTTATTTACAATAATTAATATCTAACTGAAATTGGGGTGAGCTTCGGGGGGGACCCAAACAAACAAACTAAAACACTGTCTTTTGGTAGGTAACAGGAATACATTTTTTAGACAATCACTTACCTCCCTAACTACTAAAACATGAGAAAACAGGAATATCAACAAAACTGGTGGTCCAACCCCGACTTCCCAAATGTAGCTTAGCACAAACAGAAACCAGAACTTGTGGCTGGTTGGAAGGAGAGGAGGATGAGGAATGGCCCACTCTGCCGTCCCCGTCTCGACCGCCATCTTGCCCCCTTATAGCTCCGGAACCACCAGGGAGCAGCCAATCACCAGCCGGAGGGAGACATGCCGCACTAATCACTGCCGGGTGCTGGCACATTCCTATTTGCAGACACAACAGATGCACAGGGCAACACCACAACACAAACACCTTTAAACGACATCAGTCGTAACATAAGTTATCAAATTCTTGGAAAGGAAGAACATTCTCCTTGATGCTGATAGTATTACCGCTTGCCACACCATGCCCTGACTGAATTGAAAGCTAAAACTGGCTATTATTGTTCATTTTGTGAACTGCAAACATCAGGAGTTGCTGATGCAGGGAAAGAAATTAAGAGGAACAAATGTCTATATCCCTTTATCGGGTAAGTTACCATTTTTGGTAACTTGCAGACCCCTTATAAATGGCGTCCACACTGTCTCTCAGTGAGGTCTAGAAACACGCGATTTATATCCAGCCAATCAGCAAAGATCGATCTATGTCACAGTACACTTCATTTTGGCATTTGACCAATCAGCGGAGACCTCGGATGCAGCGAACTTTCTCTTTCTTCAAACGTAGAAAAAACTCCTGGTTCGGCTCGATCACTCTACAGATTTATGGTGAAAAAATGAAAACTACCCATGGTAAGTCGATGAAAGTCACACATTTTATGTTTGAATAGTTGTGCAAAGTGATGACATGTGTGTTATTTGCGGAGGAATTACCGAAATGAGTGAAATTAGAGCATGAAAAATGTGCGCACCATATTTGATCATATGCCCTGTTCAGGTAAACGCTGGAGTCAATGTGATATGTCCGTTTTTGGACATGCGCCCGATGCAAGTAGTAAGCCATACTTAGCGCATTTTCTTTACAAATGAGGCAATACAACTTAGGATATTATGTTAGAATGTTGTCAAGAGTTTGTATAATACCATACAGTGATTCAGTAAGAAGCTTAACCCATTTCTATAAATTTTCAAGCTATAAGTAGTGAATATAAGTGATTTTTGTCAGTTTTATAACCCAATAACAGTTGTTTTATGTTTTATTGCAGTGAATATGAGTAATTTTCTGTCAGTTTTATAACCTTATAACAGTTGTTTTACTTTGTTTTATTACATTTTGTTTTGTCAGCTGTCTGCTCAGCTGTTTTACTTTGTCCCACCGACCCACGACCTGGACATTCAAGGCCCAAGTTCGATGGACCCCTCTTCTAAGAGGAGACGCATGCAGCCTGCAGTGGAGGTGCTCCAGGATGAGGATGATGACGACGACGACGATGACGACGAAGGCAACAAAGAACAGCCTGCACCACAAGCCAAGAGGCCCACCAAAAGCAGGAAGTCTGCAGCCAGGCCAACCACTTGGCACAAAGTTGACCTGGACAATACACCCCTGCCTGAATACCAGCACTTCCACCCTGACTACATTGAAACCCCTTTCCAGTACTTTGAAAGGTACTTTGGCCCCCGCATCAAGAGTCATATCACCCACCAAACCAACTTGTACGCTGCTCAGAAGGATATTTCACCACCACTGATAATGAGTGATGATGACCTTTGTGGCCATCCTCATCTACATGGGGATTGCTCAGCTTCCATCTGTTGATGACTACTGGGCTATGGAGACCAGGATCCCTCAAGTTGCCAACCTGATGTCTTTGAAGAGGTTCAGGCTCCTGAAAAGGTTGGTCCACTTCTATGACCAGATCCCTAGCAGAACTGACCCCTTCTTCAAAGTCCGGCCATTGTTTACCTTCCTCAATACTGCCTTCAGGCATGAGACACAAACCCCAAAACAGTCTGTGGACGAGGTGATGGTTGCCTACAAAGGGAGGACAGCAGGCAACCTGAGGCAGTATATCAAAAACAAGCCAGACAAGTGGGGTTTTAAGTTCTGTCTGTAATGTATGTAATGACGAGATCCCTCGAGGTGGAAGTACACCTCGTCAGTTCAACACTACTAATCTCATTAGACATCTACCAATGCACCATTCAACTGAATATGCTGCGTTTGAGAAACTTGTCAAGTCGAAGCCAACAGGTTCATCCCCATCCCTTAGTCAGCCGACTGTGAGTGAAAGTTTGCACCGACGTGAGCCATATAGCAGGGAAAGTAAGTTACACACTGTTAGATGAAAGGCGGGAAATTTCCAATTCCTTCCGTGATCGGTAGTGATCGGCAATCGGGCAGATCATGATTTCGGTGATCGGACCAAAAAATGCTGATCGGAGCATCACTAACTATGTCAGCAGTGA
>OMNW01034766.1:7741-19396 GCA_900303245.1 Selene dorsalis | reverse complement strand
ATCTTTCTGAAATTATAACTCACACATTATAACTACAAACAATTCAAACTATGTTTGAGACAACTTGTAGTCTTTAAGCCTTGTCAGTACTGTTTCAATAAACCACTGTTGACGAAAGGTTTGTTTACATTAATATTTCATGTGGCTTAAGTTGTTTCTGTTCCCTGGATGCTAAGGACGACTACTTCTGGAAAACTAAAAGTATAACAATAGGTAAGGTAAGGTAAGGTAAGGTAAGGTAAGGTAAGGTAAGGTAAGGTAAGGTAAGGTAAGCTAAGGTAAGGTAAGGTAAGGTAAGGTAAGCTAAGCTAAGGTAAGGTAAGGTAAGGTAAGGTAAGGTAAGGTAAGGTAAGGTAAGGTAAGGTAAGGTTATTTTATTGGTACCCATAGGTAGATTCAGTTTGCAGTGAGTGAGTCGACACGCAAGGCAACACATGACACAGACCTATGATAGAAAGTGAGTAGTCACAATCATATTTGAAGGCAGTGGCCTACAGTCATTTTTACATCCAGCGGCACAGTTTAAGCACACTGCCGTCTTCAGTGTTATTTTCAGCACAAAACTGTTTTCATCTGACAAACTGACTGTAAGCTAAAACAGGATCATGGCCAATGCTGCTCTGTACAGAATAAATGGTAAATAAGCCAATAAATGCAATCAATGACTGTGTGGCCATTGGGAAAACTGGGATTTTCCCTAATGGTCGCTTACACAAATTGGCTCAATGTGGAAAGAAAACCCAAAACATCAGAGCGAGACAGATTAAGAGAGTGAGCGTGAGCGAGAAAGATGGTTGTGGCTGTGTTGTGGTGATGCTGGTAGTGCAGGCCATGGACACGCTCTGGTTCTGTGTGGCTGTCGTCGCCCTCCCTTACTTATGTTTTATTCAGTTGTGCGGCTCTGCCCACACACTTACATAATGAAGAAAACAAACCACTTAACCCAAAACTCAAATTGGCTTCAAAAAGTCACAGCTCTAGAGAAGTCAGACAGGAGGAGCCAAGCAGCAGAGTGTCCACAGCTCTCAGTGAAGCTCCCACTGAGATGCTGTACTAATCAGTGTAGAATATAATCTGCACTGACCTGTAGTCATAAGATTGCATGGTCATTTTGAGACTGCAGCTGCAGCTGTGGACTATAATATGAAAATGTTTTTCTCATACAGTTGTTCAAACCACAATAGTAAAATAACTGTAGCATCTGTAATTGAATAATGTAGATAATAAATGCTCTATACTAGCATCACAACAAAACCACATAAATTCATGTAAGTGTTGGAAGTGTTAATATTCTAATATGTTTAAATGTACAAATCATCATCGGTTGGCTAAATAAAAAGACATGGGTTGTTCCCACTCTGTCACTCAGTGCAATAATACTGCAAATTTTGCATAGAAGATGAATTAAACAACAGAAGGAAGTGAATTGGGAGTTATAAAAACAATGTAATAAGGCTCCACAGTCTCTTACTCACGTAGCTCATGCTGTCCAGGGTTGTTGGTGAACTCAATAGCCAGCAGGTCCCTGCCTTCACTGCTGCGTCCGATGCTGTACACATGAGAAATATGGGAACACTTGGCTGCTGTCCTCTTCAGTAAGCTGTACATCTGGGCATTGGACGTGTAGGTGAACTGGATGATGGTGCTGGGCTCTTCAGGAGAGAGGCTAGACATTGCTATCTGTTGTCTGGCTGAAGAAGAGATGACAGGATTCAGGGAAGGAGAGAAAGTTGAATTGGTAAAAACAGTACAAAAAAACATGTGGTCTTTACCTCTCAGCCCTGCCAGTGGGTCAAAGCAGCCCTCTTGGCTGCTGGCAAAGAAGCGGTCACAGTCAAGAAAGTAGGGCCAGGCCATATCGATGGCCTCAAAGGCATGGATGCAGTCCTTCTTCAGTGTCTCACATGTGCTGCGGCATGGTTTGATCATCTTGTCATTCTGGCAGGGAGAGGCCAGTACTGAGCAGCCTACCAGACGTATGTCAGGGGAGCACTCCCCATTGAGCAGGCCATGGATAACACTCAGAAGGAGGTACTCTGCCCCTGATTCGGCCTCCGTACGACTCCGGTGGCCGAGGATGTTTGGGAATATAGTTCTAGAGTTCAACAGCAGGATTCAAACAAGATATTCACATTAGGTCAAACTGAGATCTGAAGCATTCCAGCAATGGCTTTAAATGTATGTGTGCTCACAATTCAAGGTATTTTACAGAGGGGGAGGGTACTAATACGGGATTATGTTGATGAATGTGTGTATGTATGTTTGCTTGTGTTTATATAAGTGAGAATGCCTTAAATAAAGTTATACAAATATATGTGTGCTTAATGTTTTAGCTGGTGCTGATCTACTTGCCCAAACACTCTCTGACCTACCTGGAGTATTCCATATCATTACAGTAGCCAAGGTTCAGCTCTGTACAGGTAGCTGTGAGGAAAGAGAAAGCAGAGGAAGCTGGTAACTTTTGAAAAAAAAAGGATGTTTTATGGCTTACTAAATAAATCATAGCCTTTCTTCAGTTATTGTAAGAGCTGCTGAATCCGAGACAGTTCCAAAAGTTTCTAAATGCTTTTAGCTCTTGTGCTTTTCAAAATGTGTATCTGTCGCATTTGGGAGAGTGGTGGTAAAGATAATTGTGTAGTACAAAAATACTACTACTTTTTACCTTTGGAAACCAAAGTCTAACCAGCCTGTCCTAGAGCCAGAGTGACATGCAAAATTTCAAAAAGGGATTCCCTTGAGTTTTGGAGACATTGTATTCACAGGGCCTAAATCACTCATTTCAATCATTTTGTGAAGTCACTGTTACCTTGACCTTTGACCTGTGACCCTCAGAATCAAATATGTTCATCCTTGATTCCCTGTGAATGCTTGTGCCAAATCTGAAGACATTGTGTCAAGGTGCTCCTAAGATGTATCCATAAAAATGCTACACAAATAGACAGACATCCAACAGTATGTCTCTGTTTTTAGCTGTTGATGGTGCAGAGACAGAGAAAATCCAGAGTTAGATTGCCGAAGCTCTACAGACTCTGGTGTGTCCCACACTGAGCGCAAGAGCAGCAACTGCATTTCTCCACTGGCTGTCTGGAGAGGAGACCTGTTTCATCTTGCAGCACCACTTGGTATTTCAGCCTGAAGGTCAGCTGAAAATGTAAGTATGGGGAGTCTACACTTCAAGTGGACAGTAAAGCTCTGATGTTACAGTCTTAGACAGATATGATCACCTTTTGTATTTGTAGGCCTAAGTGTAAAGACTCTTCATCTGCCCTCACACACATGCTTCATTACAGGCAATCACAACTGTATAAACGTCCAGTGAATCCACCTACGTTTTTCCTCCTGTCCCACGCTGTTGCTGCATCTTCCTGTAGGAGGAAACAAGCCAAGCAGTAAACTTCAGGTTGCATGAAAACATCAGTGGGTCACAAGTAAAACGCTAGGAGGCGACACCATCAAAAGCAACACAAGCCAAAGCCACAGGAGTCTGCTGTCTGAGAGCTCCGTCAGGACAAACGCTGATGTGGTTGAGCAGATAAACAGCAGGTGACGGTGAGTCTACCACATGAAGTAGGCGAGCCTGCTGGACGCCGACCCGTATCCAAGTTAGGATCACAGTGCCGTGCACCTACCGACTCTTTATAGTTGTTAGTAAGGCGAAGTATGGCCTTCTGTTACTCTTATGATCACCGCATTAATCGTCCAGACGCAGCTGCTTTAACTCCTGGTTATGTCAGCCATCGTGCCCTGGCTTGTGTCTGTAGGTTACCACTTGAGGGTGAAGTGATCTTACCTAGAAGCTCGTCCCCCGGCGCGCAGCTCTGCGGCGGCGCGCTCCAGCAACTTTTCGTCAAGAAAAGCAACGCCACCGAAAGTCCGAGATGCATATTGTAGTGCAGTGAGCTGCTTGTCAACGGCCGTGTGTGATGTGGCAGAGTGTGTTTGAAGCTGCAACTTTTCCGATTTCTGGGCTGGATGATAATTACCACCCGCATCACAGAGACCTCCTTCCTTTGTCTGCGCGGAGCATCCCTGACCCGAAAAAAGTGCGGCGCGCCAGGATTATGGCTCACTGCTGTGCGTTACGAGCGGGCGCCGATCATATTTCACTGCGCAGGGCTGTGTGTGTGTGTGTGTGTGTGTGTGTGTGTGGGAGCACGAGGAAGAAACGTGGCTTGTGGGGGTGGGAGTG
Source organism: Selene dorsalis (assembly GCA_900303245.1). Taxonomy (NCBI): domain Eukaryota; kingdom Metazoa; phylum Chordata; class Actinopteri; order Carangiformes; family Carangidae; genus Selene; species Selene dorsalis. The sequence continues at coordinate 15,207 of OMNW01034766.1, read as the reverse complement.
AGAGAAGTTCAAGCCTGTGCTGTTTGACATAATAAGGCTGCAGTGCAGATTCTGCTCTCCAGTGGAAATGCAAGAATAGATTTCTGCACCTGTGTCTGCGAAACCTCACCAGCCCTGATCTCCTCGCTCTTGTACATTATAATCATGTATTTTTAGGCTTTTACAGGGATTATGTCTACAGCAGTGATTCCCAGCAGAGGGGCAAGACCTCACAGAGGGGCCCAAGATAAACCTGAGGGGTCAACAGAAAATCTGAGAAACACTAAAGAAAAGAAATCTATTTCTAATGTATGCTGTTTCATTTCACGCCATAGGCTCTAAAAACTAATGAGTTCAGTTTGAATTGATTCTCATACATATTAGGGACATGACATGTGATCAGGTGTCACAAGCAAAACATTTGGGAACCACTGCCATAACACAACAAACATCAGTGGACTCAGTGTGTCTGTGACAGTGGAGTTTATTCTTTAATGTGTTTTTGCTATGATAGAACATCTTCACACCACTTTACGTGTTAAAAATGACACTGATCAACACAAACGTTCACATCAGTCCAGTGTTGCGCTGAAACACGAAGACCACTCCCTGACAAATTCAAGATCACTTGAAACATACATTTACACTGATGATAATAATAATACTGTTGTGGTTTTCATGTGGTGTATCCTTGGCAAAGCCTCAGCAGGCAAACTGACGGGCCCTGTGGAAACAGCAGGCTGAACAGTCTGAAAGGGCCTTTGGCACACATCACAGGCCAGTGAGTGTATTGTTCTCCCAGTGGACTGCACTGTGGTTTAAACAGTCACATGGCCCGGCCCTCTGTTAAAGTGTCCTTGAGCAAGGCACTGACCCTTTTCCATCTGCAAAAGCATCTGCTTTTTAACAGACCCTGACCTGTGACTGTGACCTTCCTGCAGAAGGGACTCAGTTATGAACTTTTTTTTTTTCTTTGTTTTTTGAAAACCCCAGCACATGGAGTTCAGGTAATCCGTGCAATGCAGTTGTCATCTGTGGTATCCAGTGTGCTGCTTATGCTGCGGGCAGACAGAGAGTGATCCTTTCCCAGAGCCCGGCTGATAACACTGACCAGGACCTTCCTGTACTGCTGCCGCAGCAGACAGTAAACAAACGGGTCACTGGAGGCCTTGGCGTAGGACAGACATTTGGTGGCGATGCCCAAATACCTGGGGATGTGCACAGAGGGCAACAACTCCAGCAATCTGCAGGAGAAGGAATCCAAGCAGAAGATGTTAATCCTGAAGTACTGAATATGGAACTCCACCTCTCTCATACCATCAGCTCATCATTTCATAACACTGACATAGCATTTTATAATTTTTTATGATTTTGTAAATACACTCAAGACTGCACTGTGGATATTTTTGGAGTGTGGTGTAATGGGCCTATAGGGAGACTGGAGAACCCCAACACAGATCACTTCCTATTCAAAACCAACAATCAGCATCATTAATGTGTTTGTGAAGGAGAGGTGTTGGGACTACTTATTAGACAAACTACAACCTTTAATCTCAACAGTTTATTTGAGACCCAAATTCCTCTAAATCTTTCATTATGTTGATGTGATAATAATTTGCCAGGAGTTATTCTGAAAAAAAGAATATGGTCAGTATGACATCATAAACCCATTAGACAAACAGGAAATGATACAGCAGATTTTCCTTTAGGCCATTATTGTAAAAGCTTCTGTAAGTGTCACAGGATCATAACTAACAGCCACAGAGCAGTGTTACCTTGTTATAACATAGGGTGAGAAGCAGAGGATGAAGGAGCCGATGAAGATGCAAATCTTTTTAGCAGCGCGTTGCCTCCTCTTCTTCTGCTCTGCGAGGCATCTCTCCTTCACACTGACAAACAGAGAGAAAGATCAAATCATGTGTGACGCCAAAGGGAATAACAAATGATAATCTGTATTACAAAAGAGGTTTTGGGTAGATCATAAAACAAGTCAAGTCATTTCTCCATCGAAACGACTCAAATTACCCTGGAAACAGAAACATCTCAAACTTTTGGAGAAGAGGTCTTAGATTCAAAGTTTAAGCTCCAGCTGAGTTTAGCCTACCTGGGGTGAATATCGACCAGCAGAAGCAGGGTCTGCACCGTGATGACATCTATCCTCTTGCAGTGGGACCTGGCCACTCTCAGAACTTTCATATAGGCGAAGCACAGGACGAGGAGGCAGAGCGCAAAGCTGCTGAGGTGCAACAGCACCGTGAAGGTCGCATAGACGGGCAGCTGCGACCTCTCGCCCCCGTCCAGGTGAACCGTGCACGAGGCGTAAGTGTGACTGTACCCTCCCCAGTCCATCAGCAGCTGGGTCAGGGAGAAGGTGAGAGAGTGGAGCCACGAGTACACCACGATCAGAAAAGCGTCTCTGTAGCGCATCTTGCTGGAGTAACTGAGGGGGAACACCACCGCGATCCACCGGTCCATGCTGAGCGCAGCCATGGTCAGCATTGCATTAGTGGTGAGGAAAGTCTCGGCGAAACTGACGCCTTGACAGAATGAGTCACCGAAGGGCTGTGCGCTTTTGGCCACCCCGAGAAAAGTGGAGGGCATGTTGATGACAGCGAGGAGGATGTTGGAGACAGAGAGGTTTAGGATGAAGAGCCCGGGAACATGGGATCTTAACTCGGCGCTCTGGGTGAAACATAGCAGCACTGACACATTGGTCAACAGCGAGACAACAGCTATCACCACGATGGACACTTCCAGTAGGAACTCCGGTATGCTCATCTCTCGACGTTCGGCGTTAGTAGTGGGGAGGATGCTGTGGAGAGTCCTCCATGCTCTCTGCTCGTGACCTCCTGCGACTGTGAAAGATGCTCATTCTCCGGGCGCACATGCCAGAGGCGCGCCTGTGAACACGAGGCACGCGGAGAGAGAACTGTCCAGTGCTGAAATGCCCAAACAAAGCTCCCTGTCAGTGGCACGGGCTTTTTAATAAGCCCATTATCTGCTGTTCAATCTACCCTGAGGTAAAGACCAACGCTACTGATCATTTTCTCTGTGTGAAATTACTGTTGTTTAGTCCAAAGTGTAAAGCTGATGTGGAAATGATGACTTCAGGTTACCAAGTGCTCTCACTCTCTGTTTACTCTCGATCATGCGCACTATCCAGCGCCTCCTCTCCAGTTGGCAGTGCCGTGCGCCTTGCACGTGCAGTCTGTAGCTGGCTCATGTGACGCTTGAGCAATATTCATGCATGCAGTTAATATCAAACATGGGGATGTCATGGTGTTTGCACACAAATTCCACGTTTCCACAAAAAAATTTGCTGTGTTTTTGCACAGATGACCAATGTGATGGTCGTCAAAATGTCATTGTTCATGACACTGAAATCTGATATAATAGTCTGTTAATTTGTAGTGTGTATATGAATTTGTGTAAAAGGGAGAGTTACTATTTTTATTCGATGGATCCAATATTATGTGGTAAATATAATACATTTCATTTAAACTAATTTCAGTGGATCAACATTTGAGCACATAACCACACATACAGCCACAATTAAGCTTTGATAGTGACAAATTTAGGCCCCCCTTTCCTAAACATCAGGTGCAGCGCGCGCACACACATACACACACAGAATCACTTGTCTCCATAGCAACACCAAATCTCTTGTGGCTTCATCACTCTTTGATTTGAACTTGGTCTTCTTTAGCATTGATTTGTGTTGATCTCCCCTCAGACGACCGTATAAGAAACCATTTGCCACACTATGTTCATTTCAGCACACTTGGGAATAGCAGACACCGTGTTAGGTATAATCTACATTACAAATGCAGGTGTGAAGAGAGGGAAGGACAGGGGGGTGTCAGAGGAGGGATGGAGCCTAGATTGGGAGGAAGGATGTGTGCAAAAGGGATAGATGGAAAAAGGGATGATGGTATTAACTCTGCACCTTAGCTTTCCACAATGTCTATGCAGCCACAGTCAAGTGATTTTAATTTTAATCCAGACACTAACTAACTTCTAAATATTTCATCTTAATGTGGTGAAAATGATTTTTGCAGTATTTGGTGTGTGTTTACTGAAGATTCAAAACACCTAAATAAAAATAAATCTTACAAAAAATCAAGTAATTAATTTGATACCTTTGCCATCTCAAAAGCTTCAGCTAATTTTTTGAAACTGGAGTCTTCAAAGGACCTTCTGACATACAATGTGAAAAAAAAAAGAAATTAGCAATTTGCATATTTTAAATTTTCATCCATATCATACTTGATATAGCCAGCGTTTTAAAAATGTATTGCTCACAATGTGTTGAAATTTTATGTTTTATACATGAGATTTTTTTAAAAGAAAAAGTATGACACTGATGATAACGAGGTCTCAAAAACAGTATGTATCTAATATGATACACTAGGCATTATGGGGTTAAATTTGGGTTGTACCACTAGGCTAATGCAGTTTCTGGGGGGAAATACCAGAGCCGTGGAAGGAACTTGTAATAGTTGATTATATAACCCATAGCTCACCTATAGATTGTGCAATAGCTACTGATTTAAGGTGACATTATTAACATCTACACTTTCATGGCCCTTTCCATTTGGATGCCCAAGTACAAATAGGCTGTTTCAAATACAAGCTCAGTTATGTGACAGGTGGGCAGCCCAAACTTACTCACCATCAAGAGCCTGTGTGACCACAACAAAGGCAGATACACAGTAATGTGTGGCCTAAATATCACAGAGGACGTTCAAAGTTAACACATGGGAATTTTCATCTGAGCTTTGCGATAATGCTGTAGGTCTGTGAGTCCTTTGGAGTCCGTGGAGGTAGTGCAGGGGGGGTCACAAAAATTTTGGTTAGGCTCAGTTTAATATAAAACACAATTTTATACAATATATATATAGCAGGGGGTCCCTGTTCCATCTCTCCATCAGTTTGGGTGTTCTTGGCCTGAAAAATGTTGAAGACCCCTGCTGTAGAAGAAAGGAAAGTCACCTCACATATTGTGCCACATAGCTAAGATTAACATTAGCAGTTGTTTACTTAAAATCTTAAATAAAAACTAAAGACAAATAGATAAAAATAATATAAACTGAACTGAAGTGAACTTACCAGTCTGAAAGAAACGTTGTGAGCTCAGCATCAAACTTTGTTCTTTGACTCACTATGAGCTGTCTCCAGATGTGGACAACACCAGCCTTTTCTTCTACTGAAAGTAGCATGCTATCCAGCTAGCTCCAGCTGGTCTTTCGAAGCTACTCAGCCTCCGATCTGGTGTGAAGACGTATAGTAATGCTGCTCAGAGGGTGAATTATGACCTCTTGTCGTGTCAATGCAACAACACTTGAGGCTCGTGTCAAGTGACAATCACAACTACCTGCTCCCAGCAAGAATTAATGTGCAACAGAGAAAAATCTTTATGTCTGTGTTGACATAAAGAAATGCATAAAACAAAGTCCTCCAAATTAAAGGACAAAATAGTACTTTATTGCATCTTTGTGGGTTGTAGAGTGAATCTGCATTAAAATGACAGCTAGTCTATATTGTTAGAGTAAGCACAACTTTGTGTCATGGTTCATTCAACTATAGGTTTTAGGTCACTATATAACATCGCCACTTGAACATAAACAAACAAACCACTCTGATGCTGTCATTCCCCTTAGGAAAACAGTCTTTCACCTCTGTGTGCTCGTGCGTGCAAATGTGTGGGCACTGGGCAGCTTTTCCCTCAGCGTGCACACATCATATACTATGGTGGGCTGTGGTTCCACTTATCTCTGTCATCCTCAAACGCCCAAACATCCAACACACCCAGTAGTCTGTCTTTTTTAAAATATAATCTTGCCATCCTCATTGGAACTGCCATCCTTGAGCATATTATCTTAATGGCTCTATTGCCATGAAGGAAAAAGAGGGAGAAAAAGAGGAGGAGCGGGAATGAGAAATCAACCCTCAGCCAGAAGGAACCCTCTTAGTGGGCACGTGTTTCTTCTGGTTTCCCTGGCTGGAGACACTATTATGCAAGCAACAGAACGCTGATGGCAGGAGCACTTAAGACATCCCGTTAGCAGGCGAGGGGTCCGTCCGACTTCCCCCGAAGTCACCGCTTCTGGCTCTATGACTCTGTGTATATGCTTTGTGCGTATGTGCCATTACATAACTTCCCAGTTCCCACAGTCGGCAGCACAATATGGAGCTCTCTCTTCACCTTAAGTTTGCCTTTATTCCTTTCCCTCTGAGCTAGAAAATGATGTTCCTCTGTCCAGCAGTCCATGCGACCATCTGTCTCTCCATCTCTTCATCTCCAGTGCTGCACGCAAAAATCAGCCTCAGCCCTTAGTTCCCTGCAGGTGAATTTGTCTATTTTGAGCAAAAGCCACATATTTTAATACATGATTATTCTAACAGTCTACACCCTGGGGATGCAGCTCTCTAGTAAAATAAAGGCTCTTAGTGACAGAGGGAAGAGAATTACACCTTTTTGGCAGCAGTGACCCTGATCTGTCTGCTCTATTCACTTTCCTCCTACTCTTGAAAGAACCTTTTGCGCATGGCATTCTGCTGAGGTGATGGTAGCATGGCCCTGCAGCGCAGTACCTGTTCGGTGATGATGATGATATGATGAGAGGAGAGCAAGGGATGTGATAAAAGACATGAGAAGATGATATGAGGAAGAGAAAGAATGGAAACAAATGTCACGGGTGAGACTTTGCGGAGCGTGGGAGTGCGGGTGTATAAATAGGTCTCCGCACAGAAACGCTAACTCACACAGACACTCACATGCCTGGACACACACACACACACACACACAAACACACTCTCTTTCATCCATGCTCACTGTCACTCTCTCTCGCCCTCACTGCCTCTCTCTCCCGCTTTATCTCACTCTCAGTCACGTGCTTATAGCATGAGAACCTGACTGGGAAATGAGTGTGTGTAAGTGCGTGATGATGATGATGATGATGATGATGATGATGATGATGATGGTGATGATGGAAGACACCCTTTCCACACCTTTGATAATACAAAGATTATCTCACTTCCAACAGCATTAAGAGAGGAAAATGGCTGATGATAGGCTCACACGCTGTCACATGGATCAGGCCAAACCTATGGCAAATAAATCACCCTAAATCACTCTGACAGTGCATTAGAAAAATAAAAATAACACTAATATTTGCTTTTGTAATGTGAATTTCACTGGCTGTGGCTCTGAATGAATGGATTCTTTGTATCTGTTTGCTTTCTAGACTGTTTGCAGACCTACTGAAGTGATTTGGCTTGTGCTGCAGCCTGTAACTTCTGCCAGTGGTGTTCTTTCAGTCACAACAATAATAAAAGGTGGTGTTGGGTGTTGGTCATGAAATAGCAGGGGATCATGGGAGGAGTCTTGTCCTCAAAGCCACTGCAATGAGCTTCTCTTGATTCATTGTCAGTTTTGTTTCACCAGGAGCCAGATCATCTACAGTGGTCTTCTCCTCTCCAAACAG
>OMNW01034765.1:16689-37152 GCA_900303245.1 Selene dorsalis | reverse complement strand
CAGTTTTTTTTGTGTGTGTGTATGTGTATATGTGTGTGGGAGCAGAGGGAAGTTATGAAAGTGGGTTTATTCACACTAGGAAGTTCTTGATATGGACTTTGAGCTCATCCCAGTGACTGATCACCAAAATAACAATGGGAAACATTTTCATAATGCCACAGACAGTGTACTGTATTAATTGGACACACTGTACAGTGCAAAAAATAAATAACAATTGTTTTTTTTTTCTAATCTCACATTCCTTTAATTTGAGCAGTCTTTACTTCTCTGTTACAGTCTCCTTAAATAAACATGTTTGTTGTGCTCTTGTCATGATCTATCTGCATGAACACTTCTGGACTTCAATGGGACTTTGGTGTATGGACTTCATTTTCTGTTTTGTTTTGTAGTTTTCCTTGTGTGTTATTTTTTTTACTTCCTGTCTTTGTGTCACACAATCGAGGGACACTCTAATGATTTTCATTACTGATCAATTACCATCACTTGCTTTGTGTGTATGAAATGATCTGTTTTCCCTGCAGTATCTCTTACGACAGCCAGAACTTGGATGTTTATTTTGGCAGCGTGGGGCGTGTAGGGTTTTTCAGCATTTTGAATGATGCGCTTTTTTCTCAGAGTTAGACAATGTGAAACTAATCATCTGGTCAAATAATTCAAATTTATTGTAAATGACTTGCCCCTAAGTTTAAGGGCTGTGTCCCACGCCCATGCTACAACTGTACAACTAAAGGACTTCTTTGCTAAAAAGGATGCATTACATTGTCGAGGAAGCTATGCCACAGGTGGTGCTTTGTGATGCCTCAGTAAGGGCTGGCAAAGCAAAAACCATCTCATTTTGGGTCAGCCTTTACAGTCTACAGTGGCTTCAAAGGGCCACACCCACTGAAACCAGCCGTGGATGTGGTTCTAAACTGGGACAAAGCTCCATTCATTTTGTTCTGGGACCACTCTGGAGCCTCCTAGCCCTTGCCAAGGTAAGGTGCTCTGGAGCTCCCTTAATTTCATGATCTTCCGACTCTCTTCTTGATCTTCAAAATAAAAATAACAACAGCAAGCAGGGTTGGAGGGGCCAGCAGGGCATGCAGCCAGGGCCTAACCAAATCCTATTTCATTATTGGAGGGGACAATAAACAGTGAAATTTCAGAGAGTATATGTAATTCCTGGAGGGGACATTAAAAAATTTCTGTCTCCCTCTCTCACTCCCTTAGGCTCCTTTGCCTTGCAGGGTTGAGCCCTCAGCATGTTCAAATGTTTTAAATAATGTGATTGAAAGTAATAATAATAGTTAGAGCATTGTTCCGTATTAGTCCATATCCTACCTGTATACAGGTTTTTGTATGTTCAACCAACCATGGTATTAGGTGGAAGGTGGCAATGACACACCTTATATGACCACATCTAGAATCTGTCCTCTCTTTTTCCTCCTCTGTCTCCTGTCTTGTTGAACTGCAGCTCACCACATGTTTGATGTGTAAATCCGATGTCTAACTAGTGTTTTGGGGCCACACCTACTTAGAGATGTTCACAGAACATTCTTTTTGAGCACTGAAGCTAAACATGCTCCTTTTGATTCCAGTGATGTACCGGCTGCTGGGTTGAGCAGAATGACCTTGAAGTGTTGAGCCTGGCCCGGCCCAGTCCAATCCAATCTTTTAACCTAAGTTCATGTTGAGCCCATGGGCTTATCAGCAATACAAACATGTATGGCTCTTGGTGGTTCTTTGTTAAGGTTTTATTCTCTCTCCTCCACTTTATGATCTAAAATTGATGCCAAAGCCCCAGTGGCCTTTCTGGTGGATGCAGAGACACTTTGAAGTGAGGGAAGTTTGACAAAACACCCCGAGGCGAGTGTTTCACGGGGCTATGGGGAGGCAGCTTCTCCCCATGTTACAGCAGCACGGAGGGGGTAACACAGCTTTCACACGGGAAGAGCATCGGCGAAACCTTTGTTGAGGACAAAATGATGGATCTTCCATATTAAAGAAAAGTACATGTTTTCTACTTTTAAAAACCCATTTCTTCATACAACCACACTTCTATCTCATTAATCTGTCTCCCCTTGATTAAGTGATCGTTGATACTGCATCTTATTACATGGAACATCAAAATTGAATCATTAAAGTGCCATATCTAAAATGTCACTGGTGTAACAAAACTGCAGTCTAAACACTTGTAAAAGGGTTCACTTGCGCGAAAGGTTAAGACAAAGACAGATTGCCTACAACCCATGAGGAGCAGCAAATACTTGCCCCCAGTGGCACATTTTGCAATGACATCTACAACCTAAACCCCATTAAACTTCCTGCCAAGACACATATGTAGTGCACTGTCCCAAATCCCTTAAGTTAGACCAGTGATGATGTGTGCCATAGTTTGTGTCTACAGGTCGCTGGAGCATCTAACATCTATAAATTAAAATTTCTGCTATTAGCCAGGGATGGGGATGAGGGGGCTGGGGTTCAATGGCTACTATACCTGGGGTCCCCCAGGGACTGGAGGGATTAAAAAAAACAGTAATAGAGCCAAACAATTTCATCAGGGTGGACATGCAGTGCTCACTACAGAGCTGGCAAACGAATGTGGTAATTAGTTCATAGTGAAACAGCCACAGGACATGTCATCTATTTGTCAGACACGTTAACACCAGTGGTTATTGCTTTAGGAAAGAAAATGACTCCCACACAACAAGATGTGGATATCTTGGGCACTTTCCCGTTGGATGCGTCAGTTTAAATGATAACAGGCAGGAATATTACAGGAAGGAACGGACGCCATCAGGCAGATACCGGCTGTTTTATGGTTTTATGGAAATCTAATCACGCTGTGCATGCGGTAGGTGGTTAGCTCTCACACAGCACAGGTATTACAGCCATATGAAAAAACCATGCTAGAATGCTCAAATCACTAAATAGATCCATTCTTGTTCAGGTAATTATACTCGCAGGAGTGATTCTGGTTTTATTCAGCGAACAGAGAGTTTACCCAGCACTGACACCCTGTTGGTCCGATGCCCCCAGAGTGACATATAGTTTGAATTCTTTGAAACAAACTAGTGTTTCAGGGCTTACTTTATTAGTGTGTGTAGAGTTGTTGCTATTTTGTTGTCATTAAAACAGATACAGGCAGTCATTTCATATGTCACAGGTTTAGGGGTAGTCATTATACCATATCAGTCTGAAAGACTGAAACATCAGCACAGAGTTTTTCATTAGGAGAACCACTGACACTTTGGCACATTACATTACATTACATTACATTACATTACACTACATTACATTACAGTACAGTACAGTACAGTTCATAAGCTATTTGCAATAATATCTGAATAATGTGACAACGTGACATCGTAATAAACCAAACAAAGTCACCTTATTTTCAAGTACCAGTAACAGGTAGTCATCTTAAGAACATCTAAAATCAAGAAGCATTAAACATAAGTGTGTCCCAGACTGGTCTGGCACTTTGTTGTGTCAGTTGCTTTCTGAATTTGTAGTGTGTATCTGTCTTTGCATGTGTTTTCTTCAATTGTGGCACTTTGAGCTGTTGGGGCTGTCAGTGCATTTTTTTCCTCGTTACTTTTTTAGTGGGAAAACCATGTTAAACAGAATATCAATGAACAGCAGAGGATTTTTGCAGTTTAAAACATGGAGAGGAACTTTACATCATCATAATGAGGATATTTGCGCACTGGTTCTCTCAGCTTTGAAGAACTGTCTGAAAATGTAGACTTTGTTTTAGCATTAAAGAAGCAATGAGAAAACATTACAAGTACATTTATTTTAGCTTGAACACACCTTTGACACACCACAGCCACACTACCCCCTCTGCCTCTCTCTCCCTGGGCTATTAAATGACCTCTAATACCTGCTCACAGTTATCAAAGGTATATTTGATTGACTGTGCAGACTGATCCATATTATATTTTATATTTTATTTTACCTAATTGCTCATAACTCATAACTACTGCAGATGTTTTCACCTGGTGAAAACAACTTGGTGAGACTTCCCACTGGGGCAGTAGATGCCCTCGGCCTGGAATTCATACTAAGAAGTACACAAAGCTGCAGATAGAAAACCTCTGAAAGGAGACATATTATACTGTTCCATATTTTAGAACATCCTTACAATGTTAGAACGTCATATGTCCATGCTGAACCTCTGCAAAGTTGCACAACATGAGCTGTAGGGGTCCTGCTGTAATCCACCAACCAGATTTCACGTGGTTTCCAGTCTCTCTGAACGCTCGGTAACAAGATCTTTGCGAGATTTGCGCAAAACCTGATGTCAGGTTTTACTGTCCAACTAGGACCCAAATACCCAAACTGCAAAGGATCTGCCCAAAACATGCCCACGATCCCCGCCCCCAACCCTTCAAAGAAGATGAAAACTGTAGGTCAGACTCAGAGTCCAACACACACGGACGCACCTCGTAGCCAGCTATGTTTGTAAAGTCGACCTGTATGTCTTTAACACCGCAAGGTAAACAAGCACACGTGGGCCGATCAGAGGAAAGCAGGGGGGGCAGCAGCCAAAACGAAGCATTTCAGGGAGTGGCTGCATGGCGGTTGAAATCAGGATTTTATTGACATCCGTACGAGAGAACTAAGGAGTCTTTGGAGCTGAAAATCATATACAGAACTACTAGTAGTAGGTGTTCAAGACTGACACAATGGTAAGAAAAAAAAACAGTATATTATACTGAATATGTCCACTTTAAAAACATTGGAAAACTAGCAGCAACACAGAATTATAACTGATGACTGCCAGGGAGAAGTGTTCTGACTGGGTGTAAACACAAAGAGTGACATGAGCAATTTCCTTTTGTTCCTTTTTAGAGAAAAATACTAAAAAATTCCATTGTCCAAATGAATAATTGCTCCCAGCAAATTGCTAAAGATAGTGTTTCTTTTACATTCCATTTGCTGAGGTTAGTCATTTAGAAATAATTGCTTGTTTGTGCATTTAGTCTGATTAGAAACACAGACCCCTCAAGGCACTGACCCGCTGCGATCATGTCTCCAGCAAATTGTATTTTTTTTTTGTCCCATTTTCAGCAGCAACAGCCACAAGTCGCTCTGCAGGCGCGAGTGGAGGAACCATGTTGAAGAGAAGCAGGTTATTTTTCTTTAAATCCTACAATGTGGACCATATTGCCTTGAATAAAACATCCTCCTGTAGCTTTACACCAAAATATCAATCCATTCCTCTTGGGAGGTTCAAGTCTTTGCAGCATAAGGTTTATAGATCTACAGAGGGGATTCATTTCCAATTTCATTTCTTCCAGTGAGTGACATTAGTTGTCTTAGATACATTAATAAACACAAGGACTGTACTGAGAGCAGTGTATGACAATGGTTTATAACAACAACAACAACAACAACAACAAGCCCAATGATGATAATAATAAGAGTTATGCCTGGGTTACTTTCATGAAAAGATTGTAATTTAGGTTAAAATAAGCAGGCTACTCCTTCTGCATCAGACAATGTGTGTCATACAGGAGCTATATGCTATTAACAGCTATCTATCAGCCAAGGAAAAAAAAAAAACATTACAAGTTAAGCAACAAACTGGATTGTTTAATTCACCATCAGAGGTGCAGAGGTTGTGTTTTGCTTCTTTTTCTATATCCATCAAGCATATGAGCCAGCTAGCTGTGGTACAGCCTGTCTCATAACTGTGGGTTATATTAACCTGCACAAACAACCTATGGGGTTTATACGTATTACAGGAGGGCAGCCTTGTCATCGGCTCTGTCTGACTTGTTTTACTTCTTTATTTATTTAACTGGGACAATGCTCAATACATATATGGTGCCAGATTTAGCTGTAAGGTAATTTTCATCTGCTGTCCCTGGGCACAGACAATGGTAAACTACATGAGAGCAAGGCGGACATTTGTCAAAGCTTCTAAATACAAAAACAACTGTACCTGGTACCAAAGTGAATAAAATACTCACATAAAATACATATAATGTCATATCCTATCACATGTTCACAATACATCTGTACATAGTAACATAGAATCCAAGGTTTGTGAGTCCATAATGAGATGAGTAGAATACCTAATTGAAATACGTGCAATTTCATATCCTATCATACATTCACAATCATGCACACAGGCAAGGTGCACACACACACACACTTCACTTTAATGGGTGCAGGACTGTTTTTCCTTCAGCCATTTTTTTATACTAATTTTAAAGCTGCTCAATGTACTGCACTCTCTGATACTGACAGGCAAGGTGCTCCACTGTTCTGCTGCTTTAACCGAAGAGGCTGTCCTAGCAAATTTTGTTGATTGAGATTGTACATAGCAATCTCTTCTTGTGGTAGATCTTGTAGATCTTGCCTCACTTTTAGAATAATGAACCCATTCTTTGAGGGATGGTGGTGCGAGACAGTGGAGGACCTTGTAAAGTAAACAGACATTAGCCATAAATATGAAGTATTCCAAAGTCAATAAATTATATTTTTTGATAATGTTGCAGTGATGATAGTGGTTAGGTTTTTTGCCTAGTACCTTCAAGGTCTGTTTATGAAGCAGTTGTACAGTTGTATGACTTGCCTGAGCCCAAGTTGTAAGACTTGTAAGTAAGAAAAATGAGACAGTATCATGGAGTGCATATTTATGTGTTTTTTAAAAGTCAAATTGCTATCCATTATAACACCAAGATATTTAAACTGCTGTACCACTTCCACCCTCTGGCCATTTACCATAATGTCTGGTGGGGAAGCGTCGTTCTGTCGTATAGAGAAAAACATACCAACAGTGTTAGAGATATTCAGTGTTAGACAAGATTGATTCAGCGTGAACATAGATGACTGTGTCATCTGCATACATTTGTGTATTAACCTCTGGTGCGATAGATGGCAAATCATTAACGTAGGTGCTAAACAAAAGTGGGCCTAATATGGAGCCTTGAGGAACCCCCATAGGGACACTAAAAAAGGGGATAAGAGACCATTTATTCTGGTACAATGCTTTCTGTTGGTCAGGTATGATCTCACCCATTGCATAGCATTAGGTGATGTATTGCTATCCAAACTGTCAGCTCATAATATATTAGGATTGACAGTGTTGAATGCTTTCCTCAGATCTATATGGCTCCAACCACGCCTCCTATGTCTAGCGTTCTCTTCTTCTTTTACAGAGTTACAGCTTGCTGTCTCAGTGGAATGGTGCGCTCTGAATCCAAATTGCATTGAGCGAAGTGGATGATGACCACAGGCCTGGATCAAGAGGGCAGCGGCCCCTGGACACAAATTCTTGGAGGGCCCCCTGAATACAAACACACACACAGACCTCCATCAGCTACCTCTCTCTCCTCAGTTCTGTCTCTCTCATTTTCTGGTAATAAAAAAGGATGGAAACGGCTCTGGTCAACTTTACTAAAAGCCTTAATCTGATGGATGTAGAAAATGAAGGTAATATAGGTTGTCCACACACACATGCACACCCACACCTCCATTAGCTCCATCTCTCTCCTTCTCAGCTCCATCTCTCTATTAAATATGAAAGGAGGCTGAAAATTAAAGGATATGTCAGTTCTGATGACACTGAAATGTGTGTTTCTCTTCTATAACACACATTTTACATCTCGGAGGCAACGTCTTTCCACATATACGGGCTTCCTTCACGGGGGGCAGAGCGCCATTGGAAACAGTAGGAGAGACACAGCCTGAGAAAGAATCGGTCTGACACAATACCGGAGGGAACCGCTTTGGGTTGTGAGCGAGCATGACGACTGTCCCCCCACCAAAAAAAAAAAAAAAAAAAAGATTTTCTCATAGGTGAAGAGGCGAATTACCCTGAAAGTTGACTTGTTTGTTTACTGCATACAGTCTATAGTTTTCCCTAATTCTGGTTGGGCCCCGGGTGCATGTGGGCCCCTGGCCCTGTGCCCATAAAACCCATTGGATAATCTGGCGTTGAAGTGAAATATCTGCTGATTCACAACCACTTTCTCAATTACCTTAGATGTTGTGGGGAGTATGCTAATAGGTCTGTAATTAGTTAACTCGCTACGATCTCCTGCTTTAAATATTGGAGAGATGACAGCTGTCTTGAGGCTATCTGGGAACACGGACTTTTCAAAGGATCTGTTAGTCAGCAATGTTGTTGGCGTAGAGAGAGTTAGGGCATTTCTCTTTATTAAACAAGAATCAACACCATAAATATCCTGTGCCTTAGAGTTCTTTAATGCTATACGAACTTTAATTATATCAGGCTCAGTAACCTGGGGTGAAAACAGGCTGGGTGTAATCAGGTGGAATTATAATACATTGTCTTTTTCCAAATGATATTGATAGGTCTTTTATAGACGTTTTAAAAAAGGTATCAAAGGAAGCAGCCTGTATTTTTTCCATCTTGCGTTAGAATGTTATTTATCCTGAATTCATTATGGTTGACCTTGCAATTTTTCCTCGTGAGGTTATTGATTCGTCTCCACAAAAGCTGGTTGTTCCCTTTAGCTTGCTCCATCAGATTAATGAAGAAGATAGCTTTTGCCTTCCCGAGTTCACTGACAACTTTATTTCATAGATCTTTAAAAACACCACCATCAGGTTCCATAACAGTTCTGACAGCCAGGGAAGATTAATTTGTTTATGTCCATTCCTGGATTTTTTTTTAATGAATTTGTTTTTAACATTGTTTATTTGTCTCTAGGAACTCTTTGCAATAGGTTTCAGGGTCTTTAGCAGTGGCTAAACTATTCCAGTCTGTCTGCTTAAATTCTTCATCTAATCTAGGCAGATCTTTCACTGGTATATTAGAAAAGATTTCTGATTATAAACCTTTTTGTTTTACTCAGTTTCCAGGCAATTAATATCAGATTATGATCTGAAATCCCTGTTACAAAATTATAGGTTTTTAATACTCTGTCTGGTTTATTGCAAAAACTTTAATCGATTTGTGTTTTTGTTGTGCCTTGAAGTCAGTTGAGGACAACATCAGCAAACTGGGCTCATGCATGACCATGTGATCAATGTTATGACAAAGTTCTAAACTTTGTGATTTATTCAACAGGGAAGACATTTAAAAAGACCATTAAAAGGCAACGTCCATATAGATTTTAGTATTCAGCGTCCATGGGGCCTCTCTAATGACATCCTGAGGGACTCTACATGACAGGTAGACTGCCTAGCCTATTTGCCTAAGTATCCTGGAACCTTTACCTCCAGTCATGTTCCTTTGAAAAGACTTTTAACAACGGGACATGAATATGCACTTACAGGAATCCCCCAGATCCTCGGTCATGTTATCAAAAAGCCTCTAGTTTGTCAAGGTTTTCCTGAGTTTTAATGTGAAATTACAGCTGTCATGCCAACATTCAGTAAAATGTCATCAAAGCGCTGTGCTGCCGTAAAAAAAAAGATTCTTTTGTAAACGGTAACACGAACATGACCAATAAATCAGGCTTTACAGCAGCACCAACATCCTGCTCCGTACTGGTTCATCCCATTGTTACACTGGGAGTGATTAATTAATTAAGCATCATTAAACACTTCATACCACATGTAAATATATGGCCTCCTCATGGGTTTCATCCATTCTTCTGTATGCCATGTGTGAAAGATGGTGAACTGGTGTAGAAAGAGCCCTGCTGCACAGTGGATCATAAATGTTGCATCCTACATTGCTTTGCATGGTGACATTTGGACTGAGCTACAACCTCCAGTGGATATTAGTCTGAGCGATGAAAGAACATTAAAAACCTTTCTGCAACAGCTTAAGGAAAATGCCTGAATTATCTTCACCAGGACATATTGTGCAATCCAGGAAGTGTGATAAGTCATTACATGTGGTGGAGTCAGGTAAGGACAATGGTTTGGCAGATACTGGGAGAAATGGGAGGGAATGCTGCTTTCTTTAGGTCAGTCTTGATGCAGTTACAGTTACAGTAACCTTTCTCTAACCTTACCCAAGCGCTTTGTTAAAATATTCATTCTGCAAGAGGTGGATATAACCAAATGCAATATGTTGACATTTTGCAAAAAAAAACAAAGCAAAACAAACTTCACAGCCTGGTACGAAAAGCTCTGTTGTAGTGTAATGTAGTGTGACTGCTCTTATACGTTAGCTCAGATTAGCAGGTATCAGTGTCTGCGTTCACCTTGCCTGGGTTATGATGTGCTGTGACTTAAAGAAAACTCCTTTTATTTTGAGTTTCACATCCAGCTATGTTAATGTATCTATTGGATGTCATTGTTGCTTGATGGATGAGGTCAGCTTTGGGTGCTGATGGCAAAATAGTTGACACACAGTGTGTTGGAGGTTACACAGCAAAGGGGGTGGAGGGGGGATTTCAGTTCTGCATGGCTGACTCCTGTGGCAGCTCCCTCTCCTTTGGGTGCAAGCACCTCTTCACCCTGCTCCCGCCGCCTGTATCCTCTGCCTCACCACAGTCATGTTGTGGTGCTACTGTCTCAGCCCTGCAGAGCACCGCTGGACATCAGCAGAAGCGCCCTGCTGCCCACTCCACACCGAAGACCCTGCTCACAGTGAAGCAACTGAGTAATAAGCAGCCTTTCACTTCTCCCTCCATCTATCAGCACCCCTGCAGACATTTCTTGTCAATTTTGACCTGTTGGGTCACATTTAAATACAGTACAGATGAAACTAGAGGCTGTTATTGTTCTTGTTGATGTTTTAATTTGGTATGACCATTGATCAAAAGTCGGACGGTGACTCAACATTGCATTGATGTGAACTGCTGAACACTTGCAGCCTTAGACTTGGATTTCTATCACTGCAAATTTACTGTGTAAGTGTCTCATGGTTAACAACTACAGAGTCCATTATCTCATAAAACGTGTGCAAAAGTATATCATTTAAGCACTGCTTAAATGGTCATGGTTACGGTGCTCAACTGTTCAACCAATGCTGGGACAGAATTATTGCCACATAAATGCTGTTTAATTATTTAAGTACAGCTGATCATTTAGGATCTTCTCTTACATGTGTTATGACCCTGGCGCAAGTGGCCACAACAAAACTGAGCTCCACCATTATTAAGAATAAATATTTATAAAAATATTGATAGTGCACTTTTAATTTGGAACAAATCTCAAAGTGTTACAGAAAAAGAGATAAAACCGTTAAAAACATCAAGAGATAAAATCACATAAGAACACAAACAGCAGTTACTTAAAAGCCTCCTTAAAGAGGAAAGTCTTTAGGCGCTTTTTAAAAACGCCCACAGACCCTCAGACTTTCTGGAAGGGAGTTCCAGAGGCGTGGGCCGGCTGAGCAGAATGCTTGGTCTCCCATAGTCTGGAGTTTGGTTCTGGGGGTGTGGAGGAGAGTGCTGGATGTGGAGCGGAGAATGCGGTCTGATGTGGGCTGGGTGAGGAGCTCTTTGAGGTAGGTCGGGGCGTTGCCATGTATGTACTGGTGTGTGAGGAGGGCGATTTTGTCATTTATCCTGGAGGAGACGGGGAGTATTATGGTAAACATGGTCTTTATTGAATCAAATAAAAATTCCAAAATCCGTAGAGTATGAGGTGTAGAAAACAGTAAAATGTATTCCTATTGGTTCCTCAAGTGTAGGTGTTGTAGGGTGCAACCATTAGATCTAATATAATGTTTTTACATTTGTGACAAAGACCAGAAAGGGAACACACTTTACTCCAATTTTAAAGTCTCTACATTGGCTTCCTGTCTTCCTTCAGGATTGATTTTAAAATAAATTTACTGGTTTTTGAACTTTTTAACCAGAGGTGGTGGCACGGCTGCGCCTGGCTGGGCCTAGGCCACCCACTTTCATAAGAGGCCCAGCCAATCAGAAGTCTTCCAATACTCAAGTTGTTCATCCAACCTGGGTAAAAAAAAAAAACCTGTCCTCTTGCTGCGACCTGAGCTATGAGCTTCTAAGTCAGTGGCTTCTTCTCCATGTTTATTGGCTCTTATTGGCTACATCATCACCAGGCGTGTTATCCAGTGAAATGAATGAGTTAGTTTGTGTAGAAAAAGGTCCTTCAGCTAGGTGGACAAGACACAAGGCTCCAATGCTGTTTGCCTGATGAATTAGAGCAACAGCAATGCAAAGGTAAGTAACAGTAATGTTAGTGTCTGTGTGTCTGTTGGTGTAAATACTCTGTCTCTGGAGCCCGGAGCAGCTGGAGACCCGAGGTCACAAGATCACGGGAGCACTAAGCTACCAGCTCTCGTGATAACAGCCATGTGCAAACTGAGAGTAAAATGTGAAACAACAGGTCACTTTGCCCTTCTGAGGTTGATTTGCTGTTCAACATCACTCTGTGATTTTTTTAACCTTCTGTTTGTGTTCTTGTAGAACAGATGTGTTGTATCCTCAAATGGTGTGGTTTTCTACCTCCACTATTATTTTTTCTTCCTCCATGATGTCCTGTCAGCTGCAGGACCCTCTGACTGACTCAAGACTATTGGTTTGTGCCAGCAGGTGTGACTGTGTTGACAAAGTCCATTGTGTTATTGAAATTTACTGGATGGCTAACTGGTACCTAAGATTCCCATGGCTTGAATATAGGCCATGGTCCCTGTCCACTTCAGCACTAAAAACAGCAGCACAGCCGATGATCTCAAGGCCTACCCACTATCTCAATCCTGGCTCCGCCTCTGCTTTTAATGGTCTTGGTCCTAGCTGTCTATCAGATTTACTTTTACAATACGAACCGCCTCGCAGCCTCAGGGAGATTGTGGGTGGGAAGGGGTGATTTTATTATTATTTCTGTAAAGTGCTTTGTGTTGCATTTTTAATTGTATGAAAAGTGCTATAAAAATAAAGTCTGATTGATTGAATTCAAATATCTGAAACCGTCTTACACAGAGATAAATACTTATTACAGTACTTATGATAAACAGCAGGGAAGCTATCCTCCAACATTAGGCCAGTGGCCAAACATTGGGAAAAATGATTATGTATGCACTCCACCTGGCGCTCTATCACAGTGTATTGAGAAAATCACATGTTTGTTGCACACTGAGCACACCCCCTTACCCCTCACCTCTGGTAGCCCATAGAAGCTCTACATTCAACCTGCTCTGGACATGTCACTCACATTAATCTGTCTATCAATCTGTCTACCTGTCTGTCTGTCTCTCTGAGGCTGTCACTAACCACAAAGTGGAGGGCTACATTGTGATCCTGTTCCATTCTTGCACAGTGAGCACTTGACATTTCACAACAAACATCACTTCACATTAAGTCTTTGTCAATGTGAAACTCGTTAAAAGTAATTCTTGTGTATTATTCCCACAAATTCAAGGCTACTGGTCTCTTCTGCACTTTTTCCTCTCTAACTCGAGTTGATTGACATTCACCACTCGGCCGCCCACTCTGCACTATTTCAGTACATAATGATATGATTGATGTGTGTGGAAAAGCAGAGAACGGTAATAGAGCACCACTCAGTCGGACTCTGACAGTCATGCAGCCATGAGATAAACTAGGGATAAGTGGGCAGCCGTTTGTCTGATATTTTGATTAAACCATGGTCAGCTGACCACTCAGACATGTTCCTCAGAGTTCAGTACAGCAGGCATCTGATTAACGGACAAAAGCCATTGCATGTAGAGGCCTTTCAGATTCAGAGGTATCGAAATCTGACAAACCCTCAAATTATTGTTCAAATTAAGGTTTGTCCTGTGTCTTTACACTCACAGGTGTCGCCAAATGTCTCTCAAACATCTCAATACAACAGACATGAAACATCATAGAGATTAGATTCAATGAAATGTACTGAATACAGAGAAAAGAGCTAAAAGAAGGCATGGGAGGAGGGAGAAAGGTGGTGGTGGGGCAGCAGGTAACCCTTTATCTGCACCCAAATCCTTGAGAGCTTGATCAGCCAGCGGTTCTTCTCCCTTCTTGCTGCAATTCAAATTTGGTGGTCAAAGGTCAAGTTGAACTGACCTGACAAAACCCAGTTGTGCTTTTGTGAATGTTGTTTCTGGTTGAACAGTTTTCTCCAAAACTAGGCAAGCAAGTCATTAGTAGAGGGATTAGAAGTAGTGTAGCAGCAGCCAGCCCTGTATGTTGGCCAAAACAAACACAACGTGGAACATCAGCCTGTGTACTCTGCCTCCCGGCCTTTACTACTTGTCAGTTTTTTGTTTCACGGCTAAAAACGGAGACATCTGTAAAGACAGCTCCAGCAAAGAACAGGCCAAAAATGGGGACTGTCCCTAGAAAACATGGATGTCTGGTCACTATGTGCAAAGTGACTGTCTCCATGATGAAAGACATTTAGTCACTCCCTTAAGGATGCAAGACAAGATGTGTTCATATATGTAAATTAGATAAAAGAGAAGACTTCAGCAGGGTTTGGCTTGAAAGGAAGAAATATAATTAAACTAACTAAAAATAATTATAAGGAAAATGCCATACAGCCATTCAAAAGTCCATTGTGCAGCAGTTAGAGGCAGGTTACAAACCAGAGTGGTCACAAGAGGAGGCAAAACATTTTTGTCATTAGACAAGAATGGTAAAAACCATGAGTCAGGCAAACATCAGTGGAAAGTTTGGCTTGGAGACAATTTCAAATGGGGAGGTTAATATACAGAGAGGACAAACTAGGGAAGTGGACACAGGTGCATGATGCAGAGTGTGGAGCAGAAAACTAAAGCTACTGCTGTAGAAGTGACAGTATGTCAATTTTATGTCTCTATTTATGTTAACAGAGAGACAAAAGTAGATTTTCCTTCCTGCTGCTCTGCATCACATATAGTGTGCTGATGCGTGTTGAGGCAGAAGATAGCAGCCCTCGTTTTGATGCAGATGATGCCTCTGTTGAAAATGCGGCATAATCTAAAATGGCCTTATTAATACAGTACATCTTGGATGTGTAAATAGTAAGGACGTTTACTAAGACGTCAGCCAAATCGACTATAGAAGAAATAAACTGACTGAGATTTACACATTAGAATAGAGGAGTGATGCTATGGAGACTGCAGCTGGTCTTCATCGGTCCATGTTTCATCTCCCTCTCCACCATCAGGTCCGACGCTGCTGATTAGATCAGTTTAGATTCATAGTATCACTGCCAACTTGGATAAGCCATTACTTGTCAAACCTCATTTCTGTCGCCTCAGGTCTTTCTTGAGTCGAGGGTTTATTGGAGGAGCAGTTTGGTGCATAATATTGGGCGAAATCACCTCTTCCTCATCTTTTGTACATAGATAACGGAGTGTAGCCACAGGGTGCATGTTGATATGTGGTGTGTGCTGTGTGAGGAATGAAAGGATGGGCTCAGGGTAAAAACTGTTTCATATTTTCTTCCTTTATTCTCTCTTCTTTTGACACGAGGCTGTTGCTGATGTAACTGAGCGGGAATCAGCTCAAATATGTAAAAGACAGCAACATGAACACACTTTATGCCGCATGGAATATTTATCGTAACCCCGATGCGTGCACTGTACACAGAGCTGTGCCAGGCTGGAGTGATATTTACAATAAGACTCTTTACCAGAGAACTTAGGTTTTCTGGTAGAGACATTTAGGCTGTTTAGGATGCAGCTCCAGCCCTCCTCCTTGGATGTCTGTGTGCAGCAGTCCTGCTTTCAACACCACTGACAGCCTGAGGACACAAAATAGCTCTGTGGAAAATGAACTCATGCCACTTAGCTGCTGTAGAAAGAAGAAGAAGAAGAAGAAAAAAAAAAACTACACCTACGAGCAGAGGTTTGAAGTGCAGAGGTTCGCCAACGTCGCTCTTCAGCGTTCACAAAACGACCCCTGGCTTTAAAACAGAATAACATGTACATAATACATGCAGGAGAGGGAAGAGGTGCAGGAGTGGAAAACTAACACATATATATGCTGACAGCTGTGTGAACATGCTGATGTTAAACAGTTTGCCATCTTAGCTTGGACTTGGAGTCATTGTTGCTGTTGTTGATTAAATGGATAGCAGTTGGTTGAGTTAGAGGGGAACACTGAAGTCAGTCCAAGAATAATCTGACAATGCAAATAAACATCTATACCACATGAAATACATGTATTTTACAGGGTG
Source organism: Selene dorsalis (assembly GCA_900303245.1). Lineage (NCBI taxonomy): Eukaryota > Metazoa > Chordata > Actinopteri > Carangiformes > Carangidae > Selene > Selene dorsalis. The sequence goes on along the minus strand of OMNW01034765.1, from coordinate 21,156 downwards.
GCACAGTGTTGTAGTGGTTAGCACTCTCATCAGTAAGGTTCTGGGTTTGATTCTCGACTCTGGGGCCTTTCTGGGTTTGCATCTTCTGTCTTTCTCTGGGTTCTCCAGCTTCCTCCCACAGTCCTAAGACATACACAATAGGTTAATTGCTGACTTTAAATTCCCTGTGTGTCTAAATGTGAGTGTATGTATTGTTGATCTGTGGCCCTGCAATAGGTTGATGACCTGTCCATGGTGTACCCTGCCCTCACTCTACAGTATGTCAGCTGGGATTGGCTCCGGCCCATTTGAAACCCTGCACAGATAAGCATTATTGACAATGGATGGATGTGTTATATATGCATATGAAGTAAAAACACTATATACACATGCCATAACAATTTTCTTAGGACTCAACTTCCACAGAAACATGCTGTAGTTGGAATTATCAGGTATTTTCCAACAAAACCAGTAGGCTTGGGGTTCCCAACGTAACAAAGGAGCAGGATCGACAAGGACTGAGTTGTGAGGAACGAGGCTGGGAGGTAGGAACAGGCTGGACAGAGCCGAGTTCAGGAGTCAATAAAAAAACAAGTAAGCAGGCAGCACAGACTGGCAATCTATGCAAGAAGCACAAGGTGAGCACCACTCAAAGACAAACTGAGAGACAGCCTGTGAGCCAGGACTCTGCATCACTGAGGTGAGCAGACAGGCTGGAGCATACATACATACATTATAAATAACTACAAAAGTGGGTGTACTGTATATTTTGCGATACAAATTCATGTTATTAATAAAATTTAATGTCACCTTTATAGATGACACATATTACATTTCTGGATTTGGATCTGGAATTGGATTTTCTAAAAAAAATAATAAAAAAAAAAGTCTCAAATTGTACTCACAGCCAAACTCTGAACTTTGAATAATTGATGTAATATTGTCCAGAAGACTGCCTGTTGATGACAGATTGTTTTGCAGTGTTCCAGATTGTGTGAAATGCTTCACCTCGTCAAATTTGGGAGCAGACACCGAAATATTCCCAAAACCGTCTGACCAAATAGTGTCCATTCATTTTTCAAATGTGTTAACATTTGACGTGTGTAAAAATTTCCTAAACTAACAGTGGTGGATGGTGCTCTTATTTTTTGCGGTGAATTACACCATGTTCATGTCATCATGTTTGAACCATGAGGAGCAGTCGGATGGGGAAAAAAAAAAAAAAAACCTTCAGCCTCTGGCTCGTAATTCAGAATCAAAACGGAAAGATATTTTCCACATGGTGGAAAGACATGTCGACACAATGTTGACATAATTGCTGCGAGCGCACCACCACTGGCAGCACTGAAATGAAATCAAATATTAACAGCGAAGCCTCTTTTACACGAAATGAAAAGCCTGAGAGAACCTTATAACATTAGCCTTCTGGTGTCGGTGTTAAATCATACAGTCGACACTCAAACCTTCGCCCTCGATTTTTTGTACAAACAATGAATTGAGGTGATGCTGTTTTGGCACAAAGAAACATGTTCACCTACCTTGAAACCAAACAGTGAGTCAGTAATAGGTTTCCACAGGTCCAAGCCCCATCCTCAGCCAGTGAATACTTGTGGGGTGTACACTGAGGTGGTGACAACCTATAAATATCTAGGTGTACACCTGGATAATAAGATGGACTGAAGGAAGCTCAGATCTCTTGACATCTGCAGTAAGATGCTGCAGATGTTGTATCTGTGGTGGCCAGTGTGTTGTCTTACGCTGCAGGTTGAACACAGGGGGGGATAGGGGTGGAGAGATGCACACTGAAGATGTTAGAGGCCATTCTGAACAACTCAGATCATCCACTTCATAACACCTTGATGGACCAAAACAGAGAGATATAGAAGATATCCTTCATACTGACAGGCATAAGTCGTTTTAATTCTTCTGCATCGTGAAGAAGTGAAGTTTCCCTTGTAGAGAGGAGAGAACAGCTGGCTCTGGCTGTTTTCGAGCAGTGGATTACTACTTTTCTGTGCGTCAGTGGAGCACTTTGGCTCAGAGAGGATATAGATATACCAGACTTTGAATACATGCACTTATTACTGGGATCCAATTCATTGTCGGTTTGGGTCTTTTCATGGGATTTGTTGTCTAAAATAAGCTATAGGAAGATGTCACCTTTAAGCCACAATGCTGAGGGGCCTTGTGTATGAGTAAACATGCCTCTCAAGTGTCTAAATAAAGAACATAATCTCTCACGTTGGTGGAAGCAGGGATGTGATCCATAGGCGGGAAGAATACTGTAGACGTCATGATGCGTTTGATGACACCAAAATAGAATTTAACACCCATTTAGATAAATGAATCACTTCCTGCATTCAAGGTGCTGCCTGCAGACATGAGATCAAACATGGTCCTGTTCCAGTGGTTCTTTGAGTCAGCAGATACAGAGTCTCACAAATCTAAGACCAGTGTTGATGATGCTGATGTTGACGTTGGTGGTGGTGGGTGCTTCTGCTCTGCTGCGGTGAGAGGTGTGGCAGGGCCGGCCCTAGGATTTTGGTGGCCCTGAACAAGATTTTGTTTGTGGCCCCCAAAATACTCCAAGCGCAAACACCAGATTACAAATGAATGAACAGATGCGCGCACACACAAACACACACACACACGTTGAATTAAACTGAACCCTGGATGGGGCCTTTCTGCTCATGTGCAGTTTTGGCCCTAAACAACCCCATGTAGAGTGTTTATGCAAGCAGCTGGCCCTGAAGATGTGTTTAAAAAAAAAAAAAAGAAGGAAAAAAAAAGAAGAGTAGAGCAATTTGTGTGTGTGTGTTGTGGTTCGAGGTGTGTGTTTCCGCAGTCAGCCCGTATTAACTGGTGCTGAGGACCTGCTGCTCCTCTGTGCCGCTCCCAGCTCACACAGTGTCATCTGGAGGAGCTGTTCACCATCGCTTGCCCGTATTGACTTTTGACTCGGCGGGGTTTTATATTCCTGCTGAAATCAGCGCAGTCTGTAAAGAGAGCCCCCACCGCCCCACCGCACCCCCTTTGTTTTCAGTGCAAATGAAATATTGATGAGAGGCCCTGGCCCCTTTTTTTTCATTTATTCCCTCACTCACGCCTGCTCTGGCTCTTTCGCTCATTCTTGCTGTTTCGCCTTTATTCTCCAAGTCCCTCAATGCAATCTACAGGCAGGTGGTGCCTTGTTTGTTTTGTGTGTTGAAAAGTCGACCAGCCCAAAGTTCACTAGGGTGAGATCATGGTTGAGTTTGCTTTATTTTATATTTCTGAATAAATGTGAAGGTTAAACATGTAACATGATTTGATTTGCGATTGGTCATAAATTTGACTAATTGTTCCTGTGATTTCCTTTGAGTAATCAACTTGAACAGGGAGGAGCGATTTGTTTCCTTTTAATCAATGAGAAGTACAGCAGTGGGATGGATAGTATCTGATGGATTAATACCTGGATTAGCAAAACGTCAGGCAGTGGATAACACTGAAAGTGTTGGCAGAGTAGCTGAATTGTAAGATATAATCATATTTATAAACCATAGTGGCTTAATGGTGCGCTCTGGGAGAACTACATGTAGGTTAAAGTTGTATTTCAATGTAAAAATAGACATGTAGCGAGGCAGCAGCACAGTTAGACAATCCAGGTTGCACTGACACAGATCGGAAAGGTTCCCCCTGTTCCCCAAATTGTGCATATATCAAGAACAAAAAATATATATATATTTCGTTGCACGAAAAATGAAAATTTGTTCTTCCCAGTACTTGTGGCCTCAGATTTACCTCCAGCTTACAGAGAGCAAATCTTCTCCCTTGATTAATAAGTGTGAAAGTGACTCCAAGTAGATACAGCAGATTTTTTTTGGCAGCTTTGTGAGACAAATCAAAGATTAACACAAAATATACACTAGCTTCACAGACAATGCAGCCGGAGAGAAAGAGAAACAGTGATGGAGCCGGTCCAGCAGAGTGGAGCAGGTGGATGTGGTGATTATGTAAATTGTGAGGTACATTAAGTTTTACCAAAACAAAGAAAAAAGCTGTGTTTGAGCGTTTAGTCATTTCACATCATTGTTGGTTATGTTCAAATTCCAGTTTGAAAAACACAAACCACAACTGACCACCAACTATTCAACTGATATTTTTTACATCTTCAATCTGTGCTTATTAATAAATTGCCTGTTCTCATTAGTTCTAGTGAAAGGACTGAATGGTATGACATCTAGTGTCAGGGAGGCTCACTGTTACTTAAGAGCTTTATCAGAAAGACCTTGCCTGTGACTCAGTGCCAGCCTTAACAACACACAGTGATTGATTCACTGATAGACCAATCAGTGCTGAGTTCAGATAAATGGGTTAAGTATAGGCTAATAATGAGTGGGACAGACCATACCTTATTTGAACAGAAATCTGCATCATGCCCTGTAATGGGAATGTCCAAGTCTACAGTGTCTCGCATTGCAAGTAGGTAGGTTAACACTGGAGTCAATA
>OMNW01034765.1:0-16669 GCA_900303245.1 Selene dorsalis | reverse complement strand
TTGATTAATAAGTGTGAAAGTGACTCCAAGTAGATACAGCAGATTTTTTTTGGCAGCTTTGTGAGACAAATCAAAGATTAACACAAAATATACACTAGGTTCACAGACAATGCTGCAGGAGAGAAAGAGGAACAGTGATGGAGCCGGTCCAGCAGAGTGGAGCAGGTGGAGGTGGTGATTATGTAAATTGTGAGGTAAATTAAGTTTTACCAAAACAAAGAAAAAACTGTGTTTGAACATGACCAACAATGATGTGAAATGACTAAACGCTCAAATTCCAGTTTGAAAAACACAAACCACAACTGACCACCAACTATTCAACTGATTTTTTACATCTTCAAACTGTGCTCATCAATAAATTGCCTGTTCTCATTAGTTCTATTGAAAGGACTTTATCAGAAAGACCTTGCCTGTGACTCAGTGCCAGCCTTAACAACACACAGTGATTGATTCACTGATAACCCATTTACCTGAACTCAGCACTGATTGGTCTAAGTATAGGCTAATAATGAGTGGGACAGACCATACCTTATTTGAACAGAAATCTGCATCATGCCCTGTAATGGGAATGTCCAAGTCTACAGTGTCTCGCATTGCAAGTAGGTAGGTTAACACTGGAGTCAATAGATGCCTGGAGCAGTTGCTCTGAGAGTCTTATAGAGCTGCAGGTGAGTGAACATGGCAGTGACTGAGAATCCTGTGCAGCACTATAGAGATTGGAAAAGGTACACTGGATGTACCTATATGAGTACATCCAGTGTACCTTAAAGTATCTGCATTAAACCACCTGGGAATGGGAATGGGATGCTCTCTTTTTGGACAACAACAGCTGCAATTATAAAAAGTACAAATGTAGCTGAGTGAGTGACTGATGGTATTGTGTACTTAATTGGAGAATCTCTCTCTGTCAAAATGAACTAATGCAGACAAGCAGTTACTATTTACGGGCGTGTACAGCTTTTCTGTGACTTGCATCTGTCTCTTGATTTAGAGATTTTTCTTAGAAATGCAACTAGCAACAAATGTCTGCTTTCCATAGAAGAGTGCAGTCATGCTCCATTAGTGGGAAGCATTCCTCTCGCACATCTGTCCTGTGAGAGGCTTTGAGGATGTGATGTGCACCGAGTGTTTAAAGATGTTCTGTTTCTTCAAACTTTACCACTTTACATATTTATATAACTGGAATCACGGCTCAGTCTTTGACTTTCATTGATACCTTTGGTGATTTTCTCAGGTTGTGGTTAAAAAAAATAGAAAATCAGTCACCATTTCAAACTTGTTCAGTTGTCTGAGCAAAAGAAACCAAAAAAGACACGCGAAGAAAAGAATTTCATTGTGAATTCAGCTGTGTTAAAATACTATATATGTGAGCACAGAGAGAAGGAGAGAAGCAGACAGATAATAAAGGGATGAAACCAGCCGACACTGGGCTGGATGCAAAGAAGTCACTTGGGTTCGGTTTTATACTCTGACCATATATGGCCCAGCCATAGGCACTGACCCAGTGTGGTAGCTCTAATGTTAACTCTGTGAATAGCTTGCTGGAGAAACCTGGACTGTGAGCCATTTTTTACCATGTTATGCATAACATCCCGACCCCCAGCCCCTCTATGAAGGCAGGCTTTTCATTCCATTTTCTAGTTTGGTTTCTGAACACACTAGAAAATGAGTGAAGGTCTTTTCAGTCTTATTACATAAGTGCACAAACATCAACTTTTCTATTTGTTTTTAGGTTTTCCTTCAGAAATCCACTTCCCTCGTCAGACAGAGAAAACAGCAACATTATCAGTGTTTGCTTCTTCTTTATAATCTAGCCGGTGTCTCAGGTGGTAATGAATTCTTCCCCAGTAGCACCCCATGTACACCATTACTCTTATTCCCTAGACCATGGCATACTAATTAACATTTATAAAATACAATTTGTTTTCAGAGAGTGTGAGAGAAAGGAGAATGAGAGGAGGAGGAGGAGGAGGAGGAGGAGGTGGGGGGTGCTGCATGATTTGATGGAACAAGTTGACAGGAATTGCAAAAGAGTGTGGGCCGAATTAGAAAAGGCAATGTGCTGCAGAATACAAACAGAGACAATTAAACAGAATACACAAATAAGATGAAGAATAAGCGGCGTGTGACTCGGGCAGCCGTGAAAATGAGCTTCTGCACAGAGAGGAGGCCGGAGGGAGGACCAGGAGAAGAGACTTTAAACAGCTTTTCTAACCTTCTGCAAAAAGTTGTTTAAAGGTTTGGTGAGTCAGTCTTTGATTGCATGCTGATGCTAAACATCTCACTGTTATCTGAGTCATTGTTGTGTTGTTATGATTGTGATTATTAATGTCACATGATTGCTTTAAATCATTTCAGGAGGTTTTTTACACAGGATTTCCTTAACTGGATCCACCAGATGGTTTGGTACTCAAAACCAACCAACTGGACAAGGCCAAGCACTTACAAAATAATAATAATAATAATAATAACTAAAAAACAAAGAAAAAAAAAACATCACCATCTAAAATGGACCAACCTCAACTAATTATATTCTGAACCCTTCCCATGGTTTTCCACTGCCAGTGGAGAGAGGAGGTTGGTGAATCAGACTCAGACAATGTTCTCTATCTGCCTCAAAGCAGAATAGACTTGAAAGTAAAAAGACCAACGGCAACCGACCTTTGATGCAATACTGATTGCTTACGTCCAATTACTGATTATATACTGTTCACATATTGATCTTATCATCATCGCAACCAGAAGCGGAAACTCAAAATGCATGACTCAGGCACAGAGATCAGATGAAGGTTGTTTAATATAAATAAGATCAGTACACAGGCAGTGAAGAAAGTCAGGCAAACACATCTTTACACAAGGTCAAAAACACATGTACACATACTACACTATGAGGGGGAAAGGCTGGATACAGGTGCAACACATGAGGGAGAGGATTGACAATCACAGGAGTGGAAAACACACAATGGCAGGAAGTGTAAATATGAAACGAAAGAGGCAGTAAACATAACCTAAAGTGGATAGGACCTGACAATAATAAACAATAATAAACAGGACCTGACAATAATAAACAATACCTACACATTTATTCTAATGTGTTAACCATAATAAGATGCATCAGCATCAACATGAATGGGGTAGGTGTAATACCTCCTTATATTAGGTCTGTGATAATACTGAACAAGAAACCTCTTTTTCTCTCCTCTTTTTTTTTTCCGTCTCTACCCACTATAATTTCACACCGGTGAACACAAATATACACACAGGAAGCATCAAAGTACAGCAGGACTTGCTGTCAGTCAGCAGAATTTGATTTCTCCTTGTGGGTATTGATGATGGAGGATGCCAGTTGCCAGTTGCTCAGGACCAAATAAACCAAAGTAGAGCTGTGAAAATACCCTAATTTGACCTATAGGATAAAGTTGTTTAGATATATTGTAAAAAGTGAAAAAGCACTGGGCTTGAAAACACTGAGAGTTCCTCAGTATTGACATTCTGGTCTGGCAGTACGTAGCTTTGTTATAATGACACTATGTTGTTGTTACAACCCCAAGCTGGTCGAGGGAACAAGTGAGCAACACAAGACTCAAGGAGGGACGTCAGGAGTCATTTTATTCAGGATCTCAAAGATTTATTACCAAAACTTGAAACACAATAATAACTTCAGGGGACTGAAATAAATAATAATAATAAAAAAAAAAAAAAAAACATAACAACCCTAACTAGAAACAAAGCCACACCACTGAAATTGGCACAGAAGTAATAAAGTCCCTCACACACTGTAAACAGGAGAATAAATAACAGGTCTGATTAAAACAAAGCTTAACCACATTTTTTGATAAATTCAAGCTTTTTCAGACACACACATACACACACAAACAGTCTTTTATACTCCAAGTAAGCTATTGTTTAACTGCAGGTCAGAGCTGCATACTGTCTTTAGGTCTGTACATACAGGAGTAAAAGGACTTTCAATTTTTTGCCAATTCTTCAACCGCAGCCTTCATCTCTTATATTGTTCACTTTTCTCCTCAGTTTTATTCATCCACAACAAATAACCTTTCAATATTTTGATGCCTGTATGAAGAAGAAAGAACACAGTACACCTGACATTGGTGTAAACCTCAGTAATAATCACTGAAACAAACCATTGTTATACACAATGTTGAAAAAAAAAACCTTTAAAAATCTATTCATCTATTTGATCATAATTGCTTAATTTAACAGCTGAATAGTTTACAAGTCTGTTGCATTTGAATTTGATTTTTTAACTGTGCCCTATAAATGAAAGAAATCATCATTATGAGTGAAAGTGCTTGGTCTGGAGCATGTCAACAATAGATCAAACATACATTTCAACACATGTGCTGTGTTTAGTAATGTGTATGCATAGCCGTGCACTGTTGACATGAGTTGCAGACTTCTCCCTGATCGTCACCTCACACACAGCTTGTCTTAGCTGCCAAAATGTAATGAAACATCACGACTTATGCTGCTTCACATTTTACTGAGGAGATTTAGAACAAATGTCTGCCTGCTATACTGCACAGTCCTCCACATCAGTCAGAGGCAGCGTGTTGGCGTAACCTTGAGCTAATGTTAAGCAGTGCAAAAAAGGCAGGCGTGGGCCGTACAGCACAGATCACAACACCACACAGACAGTTCAGACCGAACTGTGAATGAGTTCAGGAGCAGTTCAGTAAGAGTCTACATGTTGTTTAAGATGACATAACATTAGCTCACTGAAAGTACATGATATTTTTTGAACGTGGGTTTCAGCAGCCGCTGTCACTGAATCGCTCAGGTCCCACAGGGCATATATGCATGACTGCACCCCATCACATAACACCAATGTTATCATCAGATTCGCTGATGACACAATAGTTGCGGGGCCGATCGGCAAGAACAATGAGTCGGCTTACAGGGAGGAAGTGCAAAGGCTGACAATGTGGTGCAAAGAAAATAACCTCACACTGAACATCAAAAAAACCAAAGAACTAATAATAGACTTCAGGAAAAAGAAAGAAAGATGCACACACGCCACTGTTCATAAATGGCGAGGAGGTGGAGAGGGTGACGAATTCCAAATTCTTGGCCACCCACATCACAGAGGATCTAAAATGGACTGTCAACACCAACAGGCTGGTTAAAAAAAAAGGCACAGCAGCAATTATACTTCCTGACAACACTCAGGAAGATCAACCTATCCCAACACCTGCTTGTGTCCTATTACCACAGCACCATTGAGAGTACTGTGACTCACGGCATCCTGACATGGTACGGGAGTTGCTCTGCAGCAGATAAAAAGGCCCTGCGGAGAATTATACAAACTGCACAAAACATCACCAACTCCCATCTACCAGCTCTGAACAACATCTTCACCTCTTGCTTCCTGCAGAGGTCACATAACCTCATTAAAGACCCCTCCAACCCTGCCCAAGACCTCTTTGAACTTCGGCCATCTGGCAGAAGATACAGGTCCATCAAAACACGCACCCCACGATTCTGGAACAGCTTTTACCCCACAGCCATAATCACACTGAACAACGCATCACACTGAAGAGTGGAAGTGCAATATTTGAAATGTGCATTGACTGTCTGGTGTACTGGCCAGGTATATCTGGTACTGATGTGTGTGTGATGTTTCAGAATGTTAAGTGAATCAGTGATTGGATGTTGTCATATGAGTGATGTACATTGTTTTAGTTATGTATTCTATTTTACTTTCTTTTCTTTTTTTCTCTTATGAGAAACCTCAATTTCATTGTTCACACATGTATAATGACAATAAAGTATCTTGGTCTTGATCTTGTGCAGTAATGGCCTATTTCCATCCCTGTTAACAACTTGATGGACCTTTTGCACAAGCAGAAGTTCAAGGTCACAGATACGGATGATCTTGTGAATATCATTAATGCTCAGAGAGAATCTCATTGCCTCTGACACACTGTGACCTGAAAACACACATTTTGGGCCATAACTCATGAGTTCATACACTAATTATGACACAATGTAACTAAAATGTCTCTAAGGACGAATAAAGAGATGTCATTTTATATCCAAAAAAGGTCAAAAATCAACTTCATTGTTGCGTCAAAACACTTTGACCATTACTCAGCGCTGTAACAGAGGAAGGACAGATCATTACCATACTCCCTGCATATTCCTCCAGTTGGTTGTCAAGCTCTGTTGGAGTTCTGTGCAATGAGTGGCCACCTCATTAGCCACTGGTTCTTGTTGTACATATGTGACAGGAAACCAGACGCGATGTGATCAGTCTGTGTTTCCACTGAGGTGGATTCCACACAGACTTCTGTAGAAAAGCAGCAGTGTCACAGTCTCCCTCTCTATATCTGATGCCTGCTGAAGTTCTGGGAAAAGAAGCAAACAGGATGACACACTCCCTGTACATCATCTTGGAGGAAGACTGCTCTGGCTCCCACATCACTGGCATCTACTTCCACTTTAAAAGGCCAGGAAAACTGCAAGCAGGGGAGAGTTAGATAGAAAAGCTTTGGCACCATCCACAGCATGCTGGCAGTCATCAGTCCAGACGAACGGCTGCTTTGGAATGAAGCTTCTCAGTCCTTTTATACTCCATGGAAGCTAAAAGGGCCGGACGGGTTAGATGTGTCTCCTCAGATGTGACCAGTACCACGAGGAACAAGGCCTTACAGAGCCTGAGGTTGTTTTCAGATGAACTGAGGCAACTGAGCAAACGCCCGGTAGCTGTTTATATCCAACTCAAAGGCTTCACACTGCAGATGCGCCTTTGTCTTCTTTGAGAGAGATGTTCTGTATTACAAAACAGTTATTATTCATGGATGAGTCACATGACGTTTTTGTTGCGAGTGCCATCTTGAAGACCTACGCACAGCCACTATGAAAGACGTCCCAGTCGAAAGTAGCTCACCTAACTACCAATGAAAAACAACAGTATCTACAAAAAACTGATACTTGAGGTTTTGATCCACATCTACTCTCTAATAAACTGCTGACTCCACTGCCAAATTTAATGTTTTTTGACATATACAACTGGTCCCCAATCCCCCTCCATACACCAGTGAAGCCCTAAAAGTGTTAAAAATTCAGCTGCTTACCGCCACTTCACCTCAGCATGGGTTAAAGATACCAAACTCATCATCATGTGGAGACTAACAGAAGTTTGTGTTAACAGAAAAGGTAAGTGACAGTCAGTTGATGAATAGCATAAGCACCAATGAACTGAATTGCAGTTGCAATTGTCAATTTAACTTTCTAATGCTACTTTAGAAAGCAACAGCATATCATCATGTCACCATTATTAATGTAAATATTGATATTGCTAGTTGTACAATCTCAAACTAACTATCTAGCCAGCTAACCCGTAGTTTGCAAATTTTTGTGTTGTAAATTGGAGTTGAAGCATTCTCAAAGCCTCATTATACAACAAGTAGTTCCAACCAAGCTCTGATTGGTCAACAAGAAATTTAGAACATGCTCAACTCAGCATGACAAGCACACCTTACTCATCACTAAAAATATTACTCCGCCATGTTTGTTGCAACGTTTGTATCCATCTGGCAACAATTTTTAGTTAATATTGCTGTAAACTGCCCTGTTTTAGCCAAGATTGTATTCCCTTTTGTGAGAGACACTAGTTGTGAGGTGAATATTTCTTTAGATAAAACAGAGAAGTGATTACCTAAATATGTCTTTCTCTCTTTTTGCCACTTTTGGGCTTTTAAATAATCTGGACTAATCAAAATGTTTGGCTTTCTCCATCAGCTGTGTCGGTGACACGGCGCTATAACTTCAAATAAATGCAGAGTTTGCAGTTGTAGAAGTTACATTTGTTAGAGGAAAAAATTCAGCATCTTTTTTTTAATAACTTGGGCAATAAAAGTAAGCATTTTTTGTTTATTTGTGCAGCATTGATTCCGAGGCCTCGATAAAACATTAACGTCAGCTCAGAGTTCACTCACCTGAGACTAGAAAATCTTTTCTGTTCCTAGGTCGTTACTAAGGGTTGGATTATTTGCTGTAGTGGTAAACTACAGTGGTAGGTTCAAATACACATAGGAGTCTACTGACGTGACTGACTGCGTTTCAGTTATTAGTCAGACACCATGTATTTCCATGGAAACGGGAAGCACGCTCGCAAAAAACTTTCAATTTTGAGAACAAATCGTCCGTCAACATCATTATATTTTGATTTTACATTTTATTTTGTTGGCCATAAATGTATAATCTTCATGCTCAAATGAAGTTAGTTGCTTAAGCGTAACCTCAACACATCCCTGAATTTGGGAGAAGTATGCTCTCATGCATCAGAATGAAAAAAACAAACAAACACTGCAGCTAACCGTTGTTCCCACATATGAGATTGTATTTTGTAAAGCTATCTTTTTATTTATATAAACTGGCAAGGGGGATCCAAGCTTCACATAAATCATAGAAGTAGCTGTTGAGCCTTCCTGACGTTTGGCTTATTTGCCAGCCTTTAAAAATCACACTTTAACTCAGAAGGTCTTGTAGTGCACACTCAGCCGATTATCAACACAAAGCAACAGTGCCTCTGGCTGCTGTGTTGCTCTGCAGCTTCAAGAAAGTAGAGATGAGACTCCAGTATAAAAATGAAAAGATCAGACAAACACAGTGTGGGTTTAGTAATTGAATTATCGAAGGGAACAAGTGTGATTGTGATTCTGGCTGTGGAGAATCAGTCATCAGATGACAAAAAGCTTTTACAGCCACTCACTTGGAAACACTCAGCCACTCAGCAGTAATTAGTGCTTTATGAAGGACACTTGATTTGGCTACTTTTTTGTTATTGTGAAACTTGGTAATATTTCAAAGAAAATGTTTGTGTGTGTGCGTGCGTGTGTGTGTGTGAGTTAGCCTAAATTTATTCAGAATTTATGGAATTTGGCAATTTCTCTTTATGTCTAAACTGTTCCACAGCCAGTATATACAGTTTTACACTATGACTCCTTTTCCATCAGCAGTAGTACCTGGTACCTCTTTTGGTCTTGCCTCTGGCGAACTTCTGAGTGAGCTGAGCCGATACTAAAACGTGACATCAACCGACTGCAGGCCACTGATTGGCCTTAGTGTCATCACAAGCGGGACATCTGACACAAGAATCAAACCCATGGTTTTTGTTTTTTATCTACACACTGACGACAGCTGCTGTGCAGAAAACCACAACAAGGTCCCTCGACGAGTTGAAGACCAGTATGTTTGGAGCTGATGAGAGAATCCAAAAAAGAGAAGCAGACGGAGCGACCGCATCCAGGTTGAGGTGGAACTATGAAGCACTCAACTGTAATGGAAAATGACCAAAACTGGGTAGAGTCGAGTCGAGTAGAGCCGAGTACTGTGTAATAGAAAAGGGCCATTATTTTCTTCTTTCAAAATGTTGGAGAATTAGCTTATTAGTGTCTTTTTACACTGTCTCTGTAAAAATGTTGTCAGGCGACCTTTAATGGCCATAGAAATTCATTAAAGTCCTTAAAGTCCTGCATATGTTGAACCATCCTCCTTCTCCTTTTGTCAGCTTCACATGGGAAATTAACAGTCAGTATTGATTTGCAGCAGCTGAGCATGTCTTCCCATAGTCTTCTCACAGAGACACTGCCAGGTTTTATACCATCACATATAAACGTATATATATACACATATATAACAAAAATTCCACAAACAACAGAAAAACTTGAACACTTTGAATTTACAATTTTTTTTTTTAAACTCCAAGTGAGGTTGATTTTTCTGAGCTTTCACCTGGCGAATAAACGCATCAACCAATCATGTTGCATGGAAAGGAGGTACGTCACAACCCTACAAAACACACCAACATCAATGTCAACAACCTTTGTCTCTCACCCATGGATGTGTTAGATCCATGCTCTCACTCACCACCCTGTCTTGTTTGACAGGGACACAAACATAACAAAGACAATGAAATGAAGGACAATGAGTGGTGAAGCATCAGGACAGTGATCAGGTAGTGAGCTGCTGTGTTGGAGGTAGTAGAGTTCGTATAAGAAGACAGTGGCACAGCAGATTTGGCAAAGGTAAACAAACTGTGGTTGAATACATGAGGGATTATCAACGAGAAGGTGTGTGGTGTACGTGTTGTCCTTTTTATATACAGGCTATGGTTGTACAGTTTTAAGGCACGACGTGGAGGTGAAGAACCACCTGATGCAAAGCGAGACTTTGGTTTATAATTGTTGCGTCCGTCGCCTATTCACATCGCCACCAGTATGAATGGTTTTGATGCAAAATATTTGCTGCTGAATATTTCCTGTTTTTCATTTGTCACGTCCCCGGTGTGAAAGGGCCTTTACACTGTGACTCAGATTTCTTAGATGGGTACATGTGTAGCCACACTAAAAACATGATTAAAGTTAATGGGAGCTGACAGAAACATAATTCTGTGAGATTTTTTTGTTTTATGTCCACACCCACCGTCAGGTTTTATAGCAGGACACACTCATGTCCACCCCCCCCCCACTGCCTCCCCACTGAGTTATGAGTCAGCCACCTCAGAATACTCCTCCGCTGAGGGATTTACACATGCCCACAGGACAGCAGGCCTGCATTGTTACAGGCTAATCGATGGTCTCTGTGGAAACGGTGATGCTCTCTAAGTATGACCTGTAGCATATGTTTATGAGGCAACGCTCCCAGCTGACAGATGGGTCTTACATTTCGCTTTAATGATTTCAACCAGCTTCTAGATTCAAGTTTAAACTGAGTGAGAAAAAAACCTTAAAGCTACAGATCCACAAAATGAAGTATTTTCTGTCCATTGTAGTTGATATCAACATCAAGTATACAGAAAGTTACAGGACAAGGAAAAACACCAAATTGGTGTTTATTGTAATTATCATCATTATCATCATCATCATCATCATCATCATCATCATCATCAGCAGACATAAAATACATGATAACAAATTAAATTAAATGTTATTGTTTGCCATACTAAACTGTCACATACTTTAAATGCATACATATTAATCCAAAGACCTCAATCAGTTTAGGAATGTATATATTTTGATGTTAATGTGTAGACTTTCCATATTTACTGCAACTCAGAGTGCATTGTCCACAAAAATCATACCATCTTTTGTTTTGTGAAATCTAAAATCTCAAACGTAATGACGATCCTTTTTAATTTACTTTAGCCCTTAATGTGTTGGTTATGGTCAGAGTTCTGGTCTTATCCCAGAGATCAGGGCAGGATGTGATTGGACCAATAGAAGAGCAGCAGGGTGACTTCACTCAGAACTCATTTATCTAATTACAGTGAAGACCAAGCTCAGATATGCAAATAACAGTAGACTAATATAAACACTAACCAGAGTTTCCTCTGTCATATGAAGGGACACTAAAAAGAGTGGGAAGGAAGAATGTTTATATCATTGGTTTTTTCTCATCACTACAATGCTGATAGCAAAGTCAGCATCCCTGTCCCATTTCCATCTCTTTTCTTCAGCCTTCCATTTTCAGCGCCTCCACCCTCCCTCCACACTTACCCCTATCTCTCTTGTGAGGGGATGTGTCCTCATTTCTTATTTTACTTCTACCTCCTCCCTTGCTCCATCCCTCCCTTACTTTATCTTGGTGTCACTGTGTCAGAAAGTATTTGGAGCTAAATTATTCATTAGAGAACTGGAGGGCAACCAAAGAGACTGGTACCACGGCACGGCCAGAGTTTGTATGCGCGTGTGTGCGTGTGTGTGCACACTAGAATGTGTAGATGCACGTGTGCGCTTTGTTATGTGTGTGTTTACGTGTATATGATGAGGAAGAGTGGGCTGGAAGAACGAGATTGCAATGAAACCCAGGAGCTCTGCTTACGCTGTTATTAAATTAAAATTCTGCGTGTTGTGTGAGGTGTGTGACTGTGTGTATTAGAGGAGTGTAAATCCGTACTTGTAGGTAATGATTTTCCTTGATATGATCAATAACGCTTGTGTTAAAACATCATTTGTTTGCAGTTACCTTAACTCACCGTTTCTGCACAAAGCAATTTGAGCTCCACCATGTCAGGAAACATCTTCAGCAGAAAGTGATGCCACTCATGTTTTTCTGCATGTGTGTGTGTTGCTCACACTCTGCACCACCACCACCAGCCCCCCCTCCCAGACTCCCTGTCCAATTAACTGGTGTGACAGGACACAGCGAGTCCCAGCTGCAGTGACGAGACATCCTGCCCCACACACACGCGCACACACACACACACACATTTATCTGTACTTGTGAAGACCCTCATCCCTCATTCTCAGTCACCAGATCTCATCACAGCTGAACGCCCATGGGATGTGTTGGAGCGGCGTGTAAGCAAACCAAATGAGGGAGCATCTCTTCATCCCTCAGGTGTCTGCACAGTGTCCATGACAGGATCCATGACAAGAGGCAGTGAAGGTGGTCTGCGGGCTTGTGGTAGAAACACATGCATTGTGGTGCTGAGACCATCTTCTTCATCAGACACCTCTGCTTTCAATGCAACATGCTGCATCAGCTGACACACAACCAGCCGACAACTGACCAGCCAACACTTGCCGTCAGGTCATTTGACCAGGTCCTAAAGCAGTCTTGTGAAGCGCTGCGTTGGCCCACAGTGGGTGAGGAGACAAAGATGCGACACCGCTCTGCGCAAGGTCAAAGGTGGGCTTATTTCCCTCTCAGCGAGTCCCTCCACTTCCTGCGGGTGTTAGGTGATTGACAGGAAGTGTAACGCAATGAGAAACACATTTGCGCTGACATATAGTGAGTGATCAAACTGGAGCTGAGTGTGTGTGACAAATCGTCCAGGTACATCGGCTGATGGTTCAGTCAGAAGAAGAGCTTCTGTGCTTCTCATCTCTTACATCTGACTGTAACTGGATGTGACTGGGCTGTATCTGAAAGTTGTGGAAATCTTTATGCATTTTCTTTTTTATTTATTTATTTTTTTAATCACCATTGTGATGTAGAGATCCTCAGTGTTTCGTGAGAGACAACCTGTGACTAGCTGGAAATCAGACCATGATCTCCTGTTTATTCACTCTTGCAGAATTGTCTCGTAACATTTTACAACCATATGCGGTATTTAACTTTTTTTGGATATTGTTAAATAATAACTTTTCAATAAATTGAATTTTCAACACAATATCGGAAACTTAAAATACTGTACCATTATGAAAAATCAATCAAACAAACAAACAAACAAACAAACAAACAAACAAACAAACAAACATCACCTGACACATGTGAAAATGGTCCTTTAAGGTGTGGCTCCATGTTCGTGGCCCAAGCACTTGATTAAAGTCAGTGGAAAATTATAACCTGACACCAATTTACAGTCAGACAAAACATAAAAATCTGAAGAAAAACCTGTGCAATTGTGGAAAAAAAATTAACGAAAACAAAAAAAATCAAAACTCAGTCTCAAAGTACCCATCCGTCTTCATGCATTCATCACTGCAGCCCTGGTAAAGTGAGCAGGACAGAACTAAATAAAGGAGTCACAGCGCAGTGTTGCACAAAGTGCCTGTGTTTGACAGGCACAATGACAGGTTGGGGTGGTCAGTCAGACTGTTAGCAGGCCTGGTGCAAGTGTCCAATCCCACAAACTCCTGCCCTTTGTCAGTTTTGCTCTCTCTTTTGTATTTGCACAAAAACACACTCATACTTTCGCATTCAACATATTCCATTTCACAGTCTGCTGGAGTCTGGCAATCTCCCCAATCTGTGAAGCTCATACCCTGACTTACAGTAACCCCCCCAAACAATTTTAGAATGATATCTATGAATGCATTACACAGCAGTCAAACACCCTGGGACAGAAGCAGGTTAAGGTTCAGACTTTCATTCAGATTTTGCCGGTTTCTGTCACACTGGTCTGTGCAGCATCCACTTCAAAGTGGGTTCATCCTGCTCAGCCCTTTATTTTAACGAGAACTTCCAGTTTCATGAAACCGAGGTTACCGTTATTCTTGTTGACCATAAAAGTCTGCTCACCAGGTTAAAGGTCACTGTCAGTGGACGTCGATGATGTTGCACCATCAGCATCTCAAACCGAAACCTAAATCAAGACCTACTGTACGAAGCCCGGTCACAGAGACACTCAACTACCTGTACTCCACACCCTGGTGGGTCCACAGGAAAGCTAGCCTCATCCCAACAAATCCCACCCACCCCTTTATAACTCCCTCCAGCTCCTACCATCAGGACCTCTATAAAGTCTCCCTTGCTTAGAAAAGCACTTACAAGACCTTATTCATCCTCACAGCTATAAATATCTTAAACCAACATGTACTCTGATGCACTATGCCTCTTTACACATACCATACTTTTTTATGCTGGGTTTTATACTTGTTTTTAGGAATCTACACTTTTAGTCAGAATACCTGATTGTTTTTTTATGTCCTTTTAAGTCTGAGAGTTGCTGTTTTTATGTACACGAGCGACATTAGAGAAAATCTGCTGTCACAGCAGACGATAAAGTTTTCAAAATCTGAACACCCTGAGCAACAAGAGACAATCCAACCACATCTATTAGCCCATGATAGCCATGCCTTGACATGCTCCACGGCAATGCTGACAGCTTGCCATGGCAACATTTGTCATTTTTACATTCAGGCGAAAAGCAAATGCAAGTAAGCAAACATCATCACAGTTGTCATTTACGTGTACCGTTATGAAGCGGTCAAGATACTAACATATGACGGAGAGGAGGGATCATCTCTGTAAAGCAGGCCAGTGTTGGGCTGCACGGTCAGACTGGAAAATAAATTCAGATTTGGGTTTATCTGCTGGGACTGGCCACACAACCAAACAGCCAGGAAAAATATAACAACTGCCCAACAGGATTTAAGTTGATAATCCATATGACCACTATGCATGCACTCCTGTCATGTCTCATCTCTTTCGTTGTCCGAGGCCTTATTAGATCGAATACGTGTGAGGAAATTCACACAGTCATTCGTTGTCACCAACTCTTTCTTTTTTGTTTGATTTGTAATTCAAGACATATTGTTTTGGGAATTAAATGAGGATAACATATTTATCATTATAAAGTTGTGTAGTAGCTTTTTCAGAGACTCCAGTTCAGGCCCTCTTGGCACCAAATAATAATAAGCCTGCTAAGTTTGTCAGAGAGGACCTAAAGGAGCAACATTTCAAGAGGAGCAGTCAATTAGCCTGGTGTTGTTCTCCGTTAGGATCTAATCTGTTCTGTGAACTGAGTGAGACCTCCCATAGAGCTTTAATTGTTATGCAAAAGGGAAGAAAAAAACAAAAAAACATTCTATTTTAACAATTTAACACAAGTAAACGAGACACCGTACAGACACATCTGAATAATTACATGACTTTGTAATAATGTGATGTGTGAGCATCTTTTTGAACATTACAGTCGCCATGCTGTTCTTGTCAATTACCTTAAAGTGCCGACTCCACTGAATTAATTACCTTTAAGTACAGAGAATTACCATTTAATTATATGGCTGTTTTTCCCGCTGCCCATTTGTGAATACATCTACAGGAGCAAAGTTCAGCCACATGTTTATATGCGCTCCCTGGCCCCCACTTTTTGACAATTAACTGTTGTTTTTCAGCATTATCGCATTATGCAAATGAGGTTTATTGAAAGAACAGCAGGTACACTTCTCTCTGCGTGACTGCACCTCACACCTGTGATGGTGCTTTATGACAACGTCTCACAGAGGCCTAGGGAGCACTTCTCTCAACAGGGGAGAGAGTGTGTTATGGGTTACAGCAGAGGACAGCAATAGTTACATCATGCATTAGCAGTGGATAAATGAAGAGCATATATTCGTGTGTCTGCACTGCAGAAAAAATTCAGTCAGCTGGATGCCATGAGCACTAAAAGGCCTGTTTGTATTCTGCACAGACAGTGGTAGTGTAGAGCACTCCCCAGGTTTAGGTGGACAAGAAACCGCCCTGTTAAATTGACAAGTAACTATGTTAACATCTAGTTCTCTGATTAACAGTCAAAGCTACTCACCAGCAGTTATACTGTAAGCACTCGAAAATAATTACAGCAGGATTCCTCAGGGTACAGCTTCAGTGAAATGAATAGATTTTTCAGAATACATCTATAGCCCAGTTCTCAAGGTTCACAAGAACCAGGCAAGTCGTGCCACTCGGCGGCCATCTGGGCAACGCTGCGAAAAGCCCAAGAAGACCGGAGCTCTATCTAAATGATTGGGGCCATGGTCAAACCCATGCTGTAATGTGACAACAGGGCAGAAAAAACATATACATGATCGGCAGTGAAATTAGATACAAACTGAAACCAAAGAAAACACCAACTTTACCGCAGGATGATGTTTAAAACGCTCTTTTTCCACAGGGAATACTCCACTACACATGCAAGCGGATTTACAATACCGTCTTCACTGTATGGCTGAATCTGTGGTGGCCTGATGCCGGTCTGCTCCATCTGACCATGGATGTATGAACCTGACCGACAGATGTGACAGTATAACGTCTAATACATGATTTCTCATCATCCACTGAATAAATTAGATAAAGATTTGAAAGCAATGGATGGTATCTCTGGCTTTCCTGTGGACCTTTCAGCTTGCCATCAGGTTGGTTGGTCTGTCGTAAAGCTACCTGTGCGCATGCGCTGGTGAAACGGCTGTGACAACACAGGTGATTGGCTGTTCTC